>WFAB01001990.1:0-67021 GCA_018977245.1 Lethenteron camtschaticum
GGTTGCACCTCCTGAAACGGTTTCTGCTGCCCTTCCTTCCGATCCTGCGCCGGGTGCGGACCACGAAAATCCGCCAGCAAGTGACGACTTGCTGGGGATAACATTGGACGAATGGGGTCGGCACCAAATGAACGATGCGTCATTGTTGCCTCTGCGTCGTCGCGCATGTGATTCGTCCTCACGTTCAAGTAAATCGAACTCTTTTGCCATGCGCCGCGGTCTGCTCATGCATTGGGATGCTGATTCTTGCCAGTACAAAATTGTAGTGCCATCGGCTTTGCGGTGTTCGGCTGTGTGCGCGGCACACGAGCGATTGTCGCACCTGGGTGTGCATAAAACCATTGGGTTGCTAAGATTACAATTTTACTGGCCGGGCATGCTTCGCGACGTAACTGATATTTTAACGGGCTGCACCCAATGTGCGCAACGTAAACCTCCAGCGAAGCCGGCATGCCCACCGCTGCAGCCCATCACGGTATCCCGTGTGAACGAGCTGGTTGCTCTCGACATTTTGGGGCCTTTCCCTACAACGCCTCGTGGTAACAAGTACCTTCTGGTTGGGGTGGAGTATTTTACACGGTGGCCTATGGCCTGGGCCCTCCCCAACCAGTCGGCAGCAGCCGTGGTGGACGCCTTTGTTCAAGGCTATGTGCTGGACAAGGGCACTCCAGAACGGTTGCTGACCGATCAGGGAAGAAATTTTTCAAGTACCCTGCTGAGTGAGGTATGCCGCCTGTTGGGCACTAAGAAGGTGCGCACTTCGCCCTATCACCCCCAAACAGATGGCATGGTGGAGCGGTTGCATAGAACCCTCACCTCTATGCTATGCCATCAGGTTGATGGGACCTGCAGATCCCAGGGGTCCTCGCTGCTTACCGCATGGCGCCACATGCAGCGACAGGGTTCTCCCCATTTTTCCTAATGTATGGCAGGGAGGCCATTCCCCCGCTGATGTGCGGCTTGGGATAGAGCAGCTTCCACAGTCATCGAAGCTCACTGACCATTTGCGGTTCAACCTGCAAAAGCTGTCTGAGGCTCGTGATGCGGCGATCGAAAATTCCGCTTCCCGCCAGCGGGCAAATTCGAGGTTGCAGGCCCCTCGCACGTCCGTGCATCGGTGGGCTCCAGGTGATATGGCGTGGCTTCATTGCCCCCAGGTGCCGGTGTCCACATCGGCTAAACTCCTAATACCATGGCGAGGTCCGGTTGAGGTGGTCCAGGTAATGCGCCCACAGTGTGTTAAGATACGTTGGGGATGACGGCGCTGGTTCGTGCACCCCTCTCGTCTGAAGCCATTTGTTGCTCCGCGCGGCTCTGCGTCACACTCAAAACACGAGGGCCGAGCGTGTGATATGCCCGACGAGCCGGATGTCGCCCCGTTGGTACCTAACCCACAGCGCAGACGTCTCATTCCTCCTGCAGATGATGCGGGACTGAGGGAGCCGTGCGAGCCACGAGTCTCTGCACGAAGGCCCCGGGAGCCGCCCAACATGTTTGCCAGGATGCCTGACCCGTCTACAACAAGAGTCTCTGCAAAGAGACCTTCTGACCCGCCCAACATGTTTGCCAGGATGCCTGACCCGCCCAACATGTTTACCAGGATGCCTGACCCGCCCAACATGTTTGCCAGGCTGCCCGACCCGTCTGCTCCAAGGGTCCCTGCAGAGAGGCCTCCTGCCCCTGCTGACATTTTTGCCAGGATGCCTGGTCAGCCTGCAGCCCGGAAAGGGGCACCCATCCCCTACGACGGGCCCGCGAAATACACACGGGCTAGATCGCGTCGCTTTTCTTGATTGCCCATCATTTTTTGCGGCAGCTGAATGCTGCATGCATGCGTTGTGCGTCGCGAATGTCGTTATTTGTGATTGGTTCTGACCATGTACATATGTTGCGTTGTTGATGGGGGGGTATTTATAGTGGGTGTTCCTGTTCTTGTTGGATGTTCCTGTTCTTGTTGGATGTTCCTGTTCTTGTTGGTTGTGGCACACACACACTTTGATTCATTGATGGGGATTTTCTGCTTGTAACAGCCGGGACGGCTGAGGCTTCCGAAGGGGAGGGTGATGTAGTAGAGTTACCCACTCGATGTTCACAAACTGGGAGAGCAAATCGTTAACAAGGTTTTCCCGCTCAAACTAACGGTCAGGGTCTCACAAGCTGTGAGAGCTGACCATAAACAAGGTTTTCCCGCGCGACCAAACGGTCAGGGTCAGATAGGGTGAATTGGGATCGAAAAGCAGATTGGGAACGACCAATCACAGGGTTCCACAAGGTGGCGGGATTGGACAACCCGGCCACGAACAAGTATAAAGCCAGAGCGCTCAGAGCTCCCGGGAGTTCGACTACACGAAGACCCAAGACGGCGGAAGAAGCCTCGGACCCTGGACCAAGCCCTCCAGCCCTTATAAGGGCTAGGGTTCAGAGTAACCAGTGGTTGGGGAGACATCTCCCTAGGTCCAGTCAGGGACACTGAAAGAGCGGATATTAAGTAGCCTGTAGGGTACGGGGGCTTGTACTTCTGAGTGCATAGGGACTGTGTTAATAAGACGAATAAAAGTGTGTGCTACAAAAGACGTTGAAGAGTCCGTCTGTACAACACTACACTTGGATAAAAAAAACAACTTCTTACAATTGTTCCCTTGAGTGCAGTGCAGAAAAAAAAGGAATGAAAATAGAATTACGGTGGGATCATGAAATATATTTTGGTATCGTGTGGATGAATAAATAAACAGATTGTTTTCATATAATTTTATTATATAGAATGATAAAAAAAATTGCATGTGCATTAACGCTATGTAGCTTGAACTGTTAATGTTTAAATGTGCTTACATCAATTGATTGTGCATGATTGCTGAGTGACAGCCACAAAGCCAATTTCATGTTCTATATTTACCAGCAATAAAAAAAAATCTCCAAAGAGAAAATTCATTTTGCTTCAAGAAGTGTTGAGATCTGTCACCTTCTGTTATGAATTGTAGTGTCCCTCTTCAAACTGTAATGTTAGGCTCGCATAGAATACTGTGTATTGGCCAAAACCAGGCAATGACATAAGGTCATTAAATTATTCTACCTTAAGGGTTCTTTCCTTCTTTCCATACAATCTGAATGCTTCTAACATTGTTACTTAATTTGCTCTCTACTCCACTTCGTCATTCCTCGCTTAATCAGTTGTAAAAAAATCCTGTATTAAGAGCCTAGCAAACATAAATTGGATGCTATATTTGGCTTCACAGATGTCGGTAAATACCAATTCCTCACTCCATTTTTAAATTTACACTTTTCCAGTGTTTTTCAGACTTGTCTCACATTTTTCTATGGCGTTAAAATTCTTGTATTCCAATGTAGATTGTGTCCTTACTATGCATTAGGGAGACACATTTAATTAGCAAAAATGTTGTGTGTGTTTTTGTGTCTGTGTGTATTTTTGAATGTGCATATATTCTTATTTACCAACGATCAAACTGCCTCATTTCGACCCCAACTGTGCACATTCAGGTCATTTCTGTCTGATTTGGAGGAGTTCGTGCATTCGGACGAGCTTCAAACGCCTCGTGGACATCACGTCTGTGTTACACATCATCCACACCATCTTCCAAGGGTAAGGGCAGCTATGTGTAATTGGTGCAGCCTTGCACTCCTCCGTCTGCCATGTGAATGGGCACAGGTGTGTATAACAAGTCCGTTGATTAAGTTCAACACAATCCGTGAGCTCGGAGAAGAGCAAGGTCTGGTGGGACCAGACCCCTTAAACCAGCACTGCCTCGTTGATGAGGTGATGTGGAAATTGGGACATGGTGTTGGTGGCGATGTTGGGGTGGAAGGTGATGTGGTAAACTAAACTGTCGACAAAGTTGTCACACCCCCCCCATTATCATCTGTGCCATGTGTGTGTGCATACCTCTCAAATGGCCTAGGTTCCAACAGTGTAATGAGTGTACCAACTGGCTGGGTGCCAACAAGTGTCTGGGAAGGGTTGGCAGTGACCTGTCTCTTGCCAGCCTGATTTCTGACCTGCTTTGGGGGACCACCCTTGTAAGCTTTCAACTAATTTGCCTTTCATGTTTACATTTTAAATTTCTGCTTGACAGTGGAGAGAGAGCCAATTGGCAGTGCATTTTTTACTTTCCCTTTTCTGAATGGCTTTGAAATGGTAATTTCTAATACTTTAAGTAAATATAATAAAAATATACAATACAATTATCTGCAAAGGAATATTATTATTCTGTCTCCATAATTTAAAAGTGCCCTAAAAAATAAGCATTTAAAAAAATTCTGCTATACATATTCAGCGCCTGCTGAATATTTATTGGATTTGTATTGCCCAGTGTGAGAGGCAGGCAGTTGACAGTGGCCCACGAGGTGTGCGAGACAAGAGGTGTCAGCACTGCATGTGGCCCGACAGCTGCGATACTCTCTAATTACTTTGCTGTTGCGTCTCCTTGGTCTACCTCCAAGTCACGCACAAGACTGTCATCTGCTTGCCTTTGTAGTATTCTTGAATGAGACCGAGACTTCGTAGAGGCCACACGCTTTTATTCCCGATAACACTAAGTCCTCAGGACTCACTGGGGAACAGTCCCACACACACAACCTAGGGAGGTACAGCCTCCGGCTTCTATTCTCATTCCTCTCCTTCCCTAGCCTCCAGCTACTCTGTTACTCTCTTCCCTAGCCTACAGCTACTCAGCTACTCTCTTCCCTAGCCTACAGCTACTCAGCCCTCTCTTCCCTACCTACAGCTACTCAGCCCACTCAGTTCCAGCGGGGCGGCATCCCTCGAGGCTTGGGGGTCCAGGATCTCCGGTCGCACCTCCTTCAGCTTCTCCTCAGATCGACCCCTCCGCTCTCCGGGAGCCGTCTTATATATCCCCTCTCTCTGAGGGGCGGGGTGTCTCGGGCCCTGGCTCTCGCCAGCCCCCTCCCCTCAGAGCCGTTCCAACCACCTCTCGTCCCTGTCGATCCGGGCCGGTCCAGACCGGTACGTACCTCTCCCCTAGCTTGTGTGACCTGTGTGACCTGTGTCAACCTTGGTGTCAACCTTGACCACCACATCACCCCCCCCTATACAGCACGCAGCCGTCCCGGCTGCATCACTATCCACATCCCAACCCTAACTCGCGAACCAGGAATTCTGAACACGACAAGAACAATGCGTGAGCCTCAACACAACAATAACAACAACAGAACAACAACAAACACAACTATCCCCGATAATTTACCCCAACCCCCCTGTACACAAGAACACCGCGGACACACCACACCAACGAACAAGGTGACTCGAACATCCAGGCCCCGCGAGAGGCAGTGTATCTGCGACAGGTCTCAGGAGAACCTGAGACCCTTCGAACGAGTCCGTGTGGCGGGTCCATCGCCAGAAGCCAGCGTTCCTTGCGGAGGGTCAGGGGGGCCAGACGACGGGCGTCCGCATGTTTCGGAGGCCCGTGGACACAGCCCGCGAGCCGTCTTCCTGCTGGACAGGCGGCTGGCTCGCTTCTCTCTCCTCTGGCGAACCACCCTAGGTGGACTCACACCTGCATCATCCGAAAAGAGTGGCAGGGGGTTTTGGAACAACAAGGGGTCACGAGGCCCATCCCCCAACCTGCCACACGTCACGCGGCGGGGCCGGCCCCTGCGAGATAAGGTGTGTGAGTGCGTGGTGCGACATAGGGCGTCAGGCGCGAGGGGTGCACGTACCAAGAACGCCGTCCGCACGCGACCCTAACACACTGGTCCCGAACGACCCGAACAATGTCGACCGGCCCCCGCCAGGGCCGCAGCAATTTCGATGACGTCGACAGCGGCACCTGCGGGCAGTGCAGCCACGCCTTATCCCCTACCGCCCATTTATACACCGTAACCCGGCGATCATACAGACGCTCATTGGCCCGTTGCCTTGCCCTGGAATTTTCCTGCGCGGCCACCCTCGCCTCGACCAACTTCCGAATATTGAACTGAGCGTGTTCGGACAGTTTCGAGCGAGAAGCCGCAGACTGTACCCCGCAATTGCACCTCCATGGGGGGGTCGACTTCCCTGCCGTACATTAAGTAGAAGGGCGAATAGCCCGTGGCCGGCGTGAGGCGCCAACCTATATGCGGCCAGAACTCCGGGAATCTTCAGGTCCAATCCCAACTGTGTGTCGTCCACCTGATGACACAACATAGAGGTAATGGGTCCGGTGTAGACGTTCGACCATACCATCGGTCCTGCGGGTGGTAGGGGGAAGTCCGGACCTTCTGTGTGCACAAAAGGTCACAAACCTCCCCGCAGAAGATTTGACGAAAAGTTCTTTCCCTGGTCGGTTAGCAGCCGTTTCGGGGCACCCCTTATCCAGGACGTAGCCTGGAGAAACGCCTCCGCAATGGCTGCCGCCGACTGGTTGGGGAGGGGCCAGGCCATAGGCCAACGGGTGAAATATTCAACCCCAATCAGCAGGTACTTATTTCCCCGAGCGGGTGACAGGGAAGGGGACCCGAATGTCAAGAGCCACCAACTCATTAACCCGGGACCCCTGAATGGACTGAAGGGGTGGGCAAGCCCCCTAGCCGGGTGTTTCCGCCGCGCACACTGTGTGCAACTATTCAAAAGGTCGGCGACATCGGCGCGCCATTCCCGGCCAAAAAAATCCAATTGCAGTGTAGCGAGCGTTTTGTGAATACCCAAATGCAGGATGCGTTCGTGCGCCGCCCCACACGGCCCTGCCACCGCAGGGCGGTGGGAACGACGATTCTGTAACGCCCGAGCTGGCGTCCCATGACATGAGGAGACCCTCCCGCAACCTGACAGTACCTACCCTTTTCCTGACAATCTCCCCCTCTCTCCGCACGACGGCGTAACCTGAGGAGGGAATTGTCTTCCATCTGAAACCGTCCCCATTCGTCCAGAGGCAGATCGAGGAGTGAGTCGCGAGCGACCAACACCTGCGAGTCCCCCTTGGCGACAGGTTCCCTATCGACCACCCCTGCTGCCGCTGCCAAGGGAGAAGCCGGAGCGGTACTCGTGGCCGATTTGCATCTCCCCGAGCCCATAAACACGCGCACCCATCACCCGGAGGAAGGCGTGACAAGCCATCCGCGTTTAAATGTTGTGTCCCCTTCCGGTACACCACCGTGAACGTGTAGTTCTGTAGGACCTCAAGCCAACGTGACAGCTGGCCGGACGGCTGGTCTATTTTCAACGCATACTGTAGCGCGGCGTGATCGGAACGAACCATAAAATGCCTACCGTACAGGTACGGTCGATATTGTTGAACAAACACGACAATAGCGAGCAGTTCACGGCGGGTGACGCAATAACGTTGCTGTGCCGGAGACAGGACTCTACTGCCGTAGGCAACAACCCGTTCGACCCCGTTGACAACCTGCGAAAGCACCGCGCCGATGCCGGTATTGCTGGCATCGGTGTCCAGGATGAAGGGCAACGTGAAATCGGGATAGCACAAGGGAGGAGCTCGGACAAGGGCATCGCGAAGCGCCCTGAACGCCCTGTCTTCCTCTTCCCCCCAATGGAATTTAGCCCCCTTAGCCGTCAGAGCATGAAGGGGTTTGGCGATCGTCGCAAACCCCTCAACAAACCGGCGGTAATAGGACGCAAAGCCTATAAAGCTGCGGACTTCCCCCACAGACGTGGGCGTAGGCCACGACCTTACACAGTCAGTTTTAGCAGGATCGGTGGCTATACCCGTAGAACTGACAACGTGGCCGAGGTACCGCACCGATTCACGCAACAGGAAACATTTCTGAGGCTTAAATTTAAGGTTAGCCGATCGCACTCTGAGAAATACAGCCCGCAGTCTGTCCAGATGTTCCTCAAACGTACGGCTGAAAATAATCACGTCGTCCAGATATATAAGACAAGAGTCCCACTGCAGGCCAGCGAGGACCAGTTCCATCAATCTCTGGAACGTCGCTGGAGCTGAGTGCAATCCCATGGGCAACCGGTTGAACTGATAAAGGCCCTGTGGCGTACGGAACGCGGTCTTAGGTTTGGAAGCGTCATCCAAGGGCAGTTGCCAAAACCCCGACAAAAGGTCCAAGGTTGAAAAATACCGTGCCCCCGCCAAGGCATCGAGCGACTCGTCCATGCGAGGGAGTGGATATGCGTCCGCCAGCGAAACCTTGTTAAGCTTCCGAAAATCCACACAAAACCTCAAACTGCCATCATGTTTTTTAACAAGCACAATGGGCGCACCCCATGGCCTGTTGGAGGGAGCCACAATGTCTGCGGCAAGCATGTCATTCACTGCCAACCGGACATGTTCCTTCTCTGCCGGACTCAATCGGAACGGATTTTGCCGAATGGGAGCGGAATCCCCCGTATCGATGTGGTGTTTCAATAGATTAGTGCACCCAACATCGAATTTGTGTTTGCTAAAAACATCGGGAAAATCACGAAGCAACATGCGCAGCTTGAATCTTTGTGACTCTGAAAGATTTTCAGCCCCTGAACAGAGAGAATCCATCCATGCCTCATCGACCCCCACCTGCGTTCCGGACGTCGGCGCCTCACCGACATGAGCTGCAACGGAGTCAGTGTGCAGCGGCAGCGACGCATGTGCAATGACAGCCCCTCGGTGCACGACCTTCGTCCGCAACCCCGCATTCAGCACCTGAATGAAGGGCTGTCCGTCTCTAGGCACAAGCGTTTGTGCACCCACCAGGTCCAACCCTCGCTCGGTCGTATTTGAAGGAGACAACAAAACCCCCGACGTAGTGTCTGCCTCCAGTGGTTTGCGTAACTGAAGCGGTATCAGCATCTGCGCACCCGGCGGAATCCGCACGGTTTCAGACGCCATAGCCGGAACAGTCGTGCAAGCTGTGCGCAGCCGGTTTGGTGAGGGCAGAAACGCCATCCGGCGGCCCGAAGGAAGCTCGATGCAGCCTTTGTCAATCAAAATTTTGATGGGCATCCTCCCCAAGAAATCCGTACCCAACAGACAGGGAACGGCCAAGGCATCGGAAACCAAATGGGACCAGATAATTTAATGTCGCCAATACAAATTTGTGCAGTTATTTGGCCAATAATCCCCAGGGAACCCCCATTTGCCGCAAAGCAAGGGACGGAGAACGGGGTGAGTGCCTGACATCTCTTTGGTAACACGTTGTATATGAGGTCGGAGATTATAGTAGCCGAAGCCCCCGTATCGACCAACAATCGAAATTGAATTCCCTCAATATCCCCGAGAATAACCGACGAGCCCGTCGCCGCGGCCACGACCCTGTGGGCCAACTCGGACCACTGAACCGCGCGAAGTGGCCCCGAACATCAGCCCCATTCCGCTCCCCACCCCTCAACGCAACGCGATTTACTGGCGCGCCGATTCGCGGTGTATGAGATGCGGGCAGGGACCGTGTGCGTGAGGTGTCGCGACATGCCTGGGGGTCTTGTGGAGCGGCCGGCGGACGGGCGGACGATGGTGGATGACCCGAAGCCCGGCGCCGGGGTGCTGGGCAACCCGATGCCAGGTGACCCAGCTGGCCACAGTTGTAGCACGTGACTCCAGCCCACGCCCGCGGGGATCCGTGTCTCCCCCGGGTTTCCCCTTGGCGAGGCCGGTCGGCCCCCCTCCAACTGGCGGCCCGCTGTGACGCGAAGGCCTGGGTATCCGGGACCTCGTCAACTCTTGCAGCGGCGCACGCAGCCACCTGCCCATCCCGCTGGAGGAGCAACTCTGTGTGCAGGTAATGTGCCGCCCCCAGCGAGGAAAGGTTAGCTTCATCTTTGACGTGGATGGCAATCCTCAGTTCCCGAGCCAGCAGCAGCAACTTCTCAAGCACGATGGAGTCCAGGCCCACATCGTCCATTCGAGGATAGGCTGCTTGAGCCAACGCCATCAGTGCACTCTGATAGGCAAGAGGTGTCTCGTCCGCCTCCCTCTTCCGACTGGCGAAACGATGTCTAGTTTCGGATGGAGGTCCATACACTAAGGCCATCCGATCGAGGGCCTCCTGCAAAGTGGAGCGTTGCCTCCGTGGAATAAGGAGGAACGTGGCCAAGGCCACGTCGTCCAAGGCGGAAGGCAGGGCTCGGAGAGCGATGTCAGCAGACCACCCAGCCGTCTCGGCATTTGCCACGAAACGGCGTGAAAAAGCAGCCCAGTCCCCCCCCTTTGCCGTGAAAACCTGAAGCGAAGGCAAGCGCTGTTGCAGCGCCGGGATGTAGTCCCCCTCGAAGACAGCAGCGTCCCAAGTGCAGTATATGAAGCATCTTCCGGCGGCAGAATATCCGACCGAATCGGCGGGCACCTACCCGAAAACTCTGCTTCTCCCGATGTAAGGCCGCAGATGGCGGATGTGACGCGGGCCACCTCTGCCCCCTGACCTCCTGGGCGGTTGACGTCATGTCCCCCGGAAGCGGTGACCCCCCGGCGGAAGTGACGTCATCCCCGGCGGCCGCATCCCCAGCGGAAGTGACGTCTCCCCCTCCGGAGGTGACGTCAAAGTTTTGCGCGGGAATGGCGCGTTTCTCGGCGGGAACCCGTCCCATCCTCCGGCCTGGTACTCCATCCGGCGCTCCCGCTCCCCCCAGCGTGAGCTCGTCGAGGATGGAGGCAGCGGCATGGAGGAGATCGGCCAGCCGGGCATGGGCTGACTGGATCGCCCATCCCGACGTCGGCGGACTCCTGGAGGGCCCCGGAGAACCCGAGCCGAGCCCGCCCCCGCAGACCCGTCCCCCGGAAATGGCGCTCCCGCCTCCGGCTCAGCGTCTCCCTCGACGTCCTTCTCCTGGCCCCTGGTGAGCGTTTTCTGTCTTGTCTCCATGTCGGCGAGGTTTTTTGGCCGCTTCTAACACCAATGTAGTATTCTTGAATGAGACCGACACTTCGTAGAGGCCACACGCTTTTATTCCGATAACACTAGTCCTCAGGACTCACTGGGGAGACAGTCCCACACACACAACCTAGGGAGGTACAGCCTCCGGCTCTATTCTCATTTCTCTCCTTCCCTAGCCTCCAGCTACTCTGTTACTCTCGTCCCTAGCCTACAGCTACTCAGCTACTCTCTTCCCTAGCCTACAGCTACTCAGCCCTCTCTTCCCTAGCCTACAGCTACTCAGCCCACTCAGTTCCAGCGGGGCGGCATCCTCGAGGCTTGGGGGTCCAGGATCTCCGGTCGCACCTCCTTCAGCTTCTCCTCAGATCGACCCCTCCGCTCTCCGGGAGCCGTCTTATATATCCCCTCTCTCTGAGGGGCGGGGGTGTCTCGGGCCCTGGCTCTCGCCAGCCCCCTCCCCTCAGAGCCGTTCCAACCACCTCTCGTCCCTGTCGATCCGGGCCGGTCCAGACCGGTACGTACCTCTCCCCTAGGTTGTGTGACCTGTGTGACCTGTGTCAACCTTGGTGTCAACCTTGACCACCACACCTTCACATGCCAGAACTGTCTAATACAATTCCAAGTACGCGCATGAGCATTTGCTCCCTTGCATACGTGACCAGAGTGCTAGAGGATGATGGAGCAAAGACGGGTACGCATGGGGAAGGCTTCCTTCCCTTGTTGGAGAAGAGTGTGTGTGCATTTGGCATCTTGTCTTCGATTCAACACCATTGATCACGGCTGTCTCGCTTGAGTGCACACCGAGGCAGGGGCCTCGGTTTGATGGGATTGTGTGCGGCGAAGGGTTGACACAACTCCTCCTGCACCTACCTCCCTCTCTCCCCTTCAGCCAAAGGGCGAGGTAGAGATATCGGCTCCGTGGCCAAGGCCATCCAGAATCAGCTGGACATTAACGCCACCTCCATGATGGACGAATCCAGCACAGTTAACAGGTACGTTGTTTGGAAGTAAACTTCCAAGGCATGCAGTGTGGAAGCATCACCGGGACTTCTCAGAGCCTCACTGCTGTGCTTTGAGATTCAGTCTTGTTTAATTGGCCATTCCAATTTGACAGTGAGGTTTAGTGTATTTTTCCACGAAAACTTTTGGATATTGTGTTATTGTTGGACAAATTGTGTGTGCACGTTGGGGAAAATGGACAGGCTTATTTCATGGTGTGTAGGTGTAAATTCGAGATCGGGTTAGTCTGTGTCCATTTAATTAGTGTCCAGATAACACCGCAGTTATGCAAATGTCTTGGTGCATTATATCGAGAGTCATCCTTCTGATTCCTATTGTTTTCACATAAATTGTTGCAATTGTTTATACGAGTTATGTTTAGTGTATTTTTTTGTCATGGTTTTGTTTGCACAGGCTGGCTCACTATGCTCTCTCTATCTCTCAGGGTTTTGTATGAAGAGGACCGACGAATCCTGTCAATACTTTTGCCATCCCAACCCTTAGCTGCTCACACACAAGGCTGAAGAGCTGCATATGCATGCAAAGTTTTTCTTCATAGTGCATATAAAATGTAAAAATTTTAGTAAATCAAATGGTCCTGTAGTGCCATATTTATGGCATTTAGCAGATGCTTATATTAATTATATTGCTGTATCCATAACATTGTTATATAGTAAATGGCATTCACTTATTTTGCTTTCACCTGCACATCAAACACATTTTCCTTTCATCTTAATTTCCCACTTTAAAAGCCTACCTTCTTTATCCCGTCTTCACTTTTCATTTGTCCTCTGCTGCTTATTCGCACCTCCGATTAGCACGGTGGCTACGTACGGTAAGAAAGATGTTCAACGCACATATGGTCAATTCCTATTCTTAGGTTTTTTCGGTAAAGTCACGTAGGTAAAACATTAAAATTAATAAAAGTAAAATAAAATTTAAATAAAAAAATAAAAATAAAATAAAAATCACGACGTTTCGGAGGCAACACAAGTCTCCGTCATCAGGTGGGACCGTCACAGCCAGATTTGCTGCATCAAGTGAGGCAATGATTCAAGATGTAATCCCTTAAAAGCAAGTTGAGGGGGGAGGAGAGGGGGGGGGGAGCTCATCAGAATGTGGTAACCAATGAATGGAACGTATCGGGAGGGAGGGGGGTAAAGTCACCTACGTGACTTTACCGAAAAAACCTAAGAATATGAATCCTTGCAGTCACGAAAGCTTCAAATCTAGAATGGTCAATTCCTTTCCCTCACAGTCAACATTTTCATCTCTTGCCCGCTGTGCATCTAAATGTTTTTGTTGACCACGTTGTCCCGTGACTTGTGATGAGCATCCCTTCACTCGATCTGTCATACATTTTAGGTGATATAAAACACCATATTTTCTATTTGTGTATTTTTGTGCTTATATTACCTAATGCCATTGATCAAATAACCAGAACGCAGCCGATCTCGTTATATTTGAGAAATGAGAGCTGGTTATGAGCGCGGAGATGTTTTGATGGGTAACCGCTGTGAATAACGGCCGTTATAGGCTGCAGAGTTGCATTGTGGCCAGTGCAGCAACATCCATTGTTATACAGTTTAACACGTAGGCTTTCGCGACCAATGTTATTCATAATCAACGATTTTTGGGTTTAGATCGCGTTTATTTATAAATGTGTCGTAACCCTCCACCACCCGACACGGCCAATCAGTAAAAAATGTGTCACGTTGACAAAGACAAATAGTTCACTGCTTTAGCCCACCGGTGTGTTGAAGCAACAACATTCACAATTTGAGTACGACGTTTCGCTGGTAATTACAACCAGCATCATCGGGCAATTCGCCAGAATGGTGAGGCTCTCCTGTGTCTCCCGTTCTTATATAGAGCAGCAGCAGGATGACGTCATCATTAACTCATTAACTCATCAGGTGCAAAGATTCAAGGGGGGGAGTGATTGTAATTATATACTAGATTAGTAATCAGGCTATTGTTACGATGCGAGTTGTAGATTAATAATCATTTGGAATGTGTTTTATTGTGATTATGCTACATTAGTAATCAGTTAGTGGTTGTTTCCCTTATAAGTAATTGTAATGTATCTTATTTAATAATACGCTATAAATTAGCAAAATATGTAACTAAACAAATTCAGCCTTACATCGGTAGGACATCATCATTCATAAGAAATTCAGAACATCTTGTGAATATGATCAAAGATATTAAACTTAACCCTAATGATATTTTGGTGAGTTTTGATGTGATTTCGCTATTCACTAAGGTTCCAGTGAGCGAGTCGCTTAAATTACTTGATACACTGGTAAAGAATACAGGTTTACCAAAAGATATTCCGAAACTCGCAGACCATTGTTTAAATAACACTTACTTCTTATGGAGAGGCGAATTCTTTAAACAAAGGGAGGGAGCAGCAATGGGCTCTCCTTTATCTCCTGCTATAGCAAATTTGTACATGGAAAACTTTGAAACCAGAGCACTTGCCTCGAGCACATTAAAACCATCCTTTTGGTTTAGATATGTGGATGACACTTTGGTTGTCTGGCCACATGGTAAAGATACACTTAACGATTTTCTAAATCATCTCAATGCACAAAACCCGGCCATTCAGTTCACCATGGAAATGGAGGTGAATAACACACTCCCGTTCCTGGATATTTTACTTGGGCATGGCCCAAACGGTAAAATAACACACAGCGTTTACAGAAAGCCAACGCACACTGATGCCTATCTGAATGCAGATTCGCATCATCACCCAGCTCAGAAATCCTCTCTTATCAAGACGCTCATACATCGGGCTAAAACAGTGTCAGATGGTGAAAGTCTAGTGAGAGAGATTAAACATGTTAAAGAAGCACTAAGACAGAATGGCTACAATAATGCTCAAATTAACAGAGCACTAAAAGCCAAATCACGATCGCAAAGCAACACTGCTGAAAGCGATCAGATTATTAAAACAATAAAAATACCATTTATCTCAGGAGTAACTGATAAATTAGCCCGTGTTTTGCAAAAGCAAAACATTACAGTAAGATTTGGTACAGTACACAAAATTCAACAACTAGTAACGTGCACTAAAGACGAATTACCTAAATTATCAACAGAAGGTGTATATCGGATTAATTGTGTATGTGGCAGATGCTATATTGGACAGACAGGGCGTAACGTTAGTGTAAGACTAAAAGAACACCAGAGAAATATTAAACTATCACAAACACAACTGTCGGCAGTAGCAGAACATGCATGCCAACAGGGACACTCAATTGATTTTGACAACGTGGAAGTGTTGTGTAAAACTAGTTACTACTGGCAAAGACTAATTAGAGAATCGATTGAAATTGAGAGAAACAGAAATAACTTCAATCGCTCAGACAGCTACAGGCTTAGTGCGGCCTGGAAGCGTATTATTAAATAAGATACATTACAATTACTTATAAGGGAAACAACCACTAACTGATTACTAATGTAGCATAATCACAATAAAACACATTCCAAATGATTATTAATCTACAACTCGCATCGTAACAATAGCCTGATTACTAATCTAGTATATAATTACAATCACTCCCCCCCTTGAATCTTTGCACCTGATGAGTTAATGAGTTAATGATGACGTCATCCTGCTGCTGCTCTATATAAGAACGGGAGACACAGGAGAGCCTCACCATTCTGGCGAATTGCCCGATGATGCTGGTTGTAATTACCAGCGAAACGTCGTACTCAAATTGTGAATGTTGTTGCTTCAACACACCGGTGGGCTAAAGCAGTGAACTATTTGTCTTTGTCAACGTGACACATTTTTTACTGATTGGCCGTGTCGGGTGGTGGAGGGTTACGACACATTTATAAATAAACGCGATCTAAACCCAAAAATCGTTGATTATGAATCCATTGTTATACTCTACGCTTATGCTCCCTGACTTCACTTGTAAATATTTATCAACGTGGTGACGTGTGGTCAAATAACCCCTACAACTTGAGAATGAGGGATGCCCATGAAAGGGAGAAGGGGGAGTGCAGCCATTTGAGGCTGTCACTGGGAGAAGGGAATGAAATGTGGTCATGGTTGAAACAATTAAAATGAGACAAACCACACGTGTGCTGTGGGTTTTGGTGTAATTTGTGGTATTTTGCTTGTGCCGTCTCCATGATCGATTTTTGGGTTAGGCCATGTCAAGATCTCTCCAAATCTGACATTGGGAGCTCGACACAGCCAAACACATTGTAACGTGTACATGCGTTTAACTCGCCAATTTACTATTGTATGAGCTTACCAATAAGTTGAAAAATACAAATGTATCAATTATATACGTTTAGTTTGAAGCTACCCCCCCCCCCCGGTGGCCAAAGCTACGAGTTGGGGCTTCCTTGACAATCCCCATGAGATGTTAGTTTAACACGTAGGCTTTTGCGACCACTATCCATAATTAAGGGTTTTTTGTTTGTTAGATCGCGTATATAAATGTATAACTGTCGTTAAACCCGCCACCACCCGACACAGCCAACTAGTAAGGGTTGTCATATAAACAGAACATGCCAATTCGTCACTAGTACAGCGCTAACCGGTGTGTTGGAGAGCCATTTAGTTGTAAGCTAGTTAATTACTGGCGAAACGTCGTACTCAGATTGTAAATGTTGTGGCGTGGCTCTCCAACACAGCGGTTAGTGCTGTACTAGTACACTACACAATATATACTACACTATACACTAGTGCTGTACTTGTACACTACACAATATATACTACACTATACACTACACTATATACTAGTGCTGTACTAGTACACTACACTATACACTACACAACTATACACTATACCACTACACTACTATACACTACACTACACACTAGTGCTGTACTAGTGACGAATTGGCCACGTTCTGTTTACGTGACAACCCTTACTAGTTGGCTGTGTCGGGTGGTGGCAGGTTTAACGACACAATATTTACGCGATCTAACCCAAAATAAAAACTTGTATTGTGGATGAGATACTTTTTGACAGTGTAGAAGAACAAAAGCTTATTTAAAACGGAGCGCCCCTACAGCGTTAAATGTTGGAGACCGTGAGCGTAATAGTGTGATTAGGGAAGATGAGCCGCGACCTATGGCCCTAGGTGCGACCGTGCGAGACGAATCAAATATTGGGGCTCCACCTGACCGAATGCCGTACCCCCTGAGGTGATGTCGTTACTACGCCACTGAGTGTTACATTTCGTTGTGAGGATTGTTCTTCACTTTACAGGTGAGCTGAAACGATAACAATTGGCGCGTTGTGCTCACGTGAAAATTGTTTCGCTGGATCGGGTGGTGGATGGCTCCTAACCCCGCACCTCCGGTTAGCACGGTACATACGGTGCGAAATAAGTTCAACATTCACTCAATCGCATAGATTTGCTCAGATCATCAAGTGGTGTGACCCAACAATCAACCGAGTTATTCACTGCAAAACCTACGTGCTAAGTGAACCGTCTTCGTTATGTAACAGTGTAGCACAAATACGTGAATAAGTGTGTTGGTAATGAGTAATGAAGGCTACAACATCCCTCAAAGCGGCGGTGTTTGTGACGCCGCGTGAGGCCAGCGTGGTCGCCTCCACACGGCGCGTGTGGCGCTAGCGGAGACAATGCAGTGCCCGTCTGTACATTCGGCATATATATGTGTGTGTCGTGATACGCTGGTGGTTATTATGTCGGCATCTGTTCGCTGCTCAAAGGCGAATAATTTAAGCCGCGACCTTAAGCGATTCGCGTCACGATGATGCTCGTGAGCGGGCACCGTGAGCGAGCCGAGCGCACATTGTCAATGAACGGTGACGTCACTGCTCACGAGCGATTATTTCTTTCGCCGTTTCTCTCCACCGCAGCACTCATCCCCCCGCACCACCTCCACCCGGCTCCCCCTCGCCGAGGGAGAGCCACAGCGATCGCCGTCCCGCCGCCCGCGCCGCTCGCTCTCCACGCCTTGTATCGTTCTATTGATAAGAATTAGGCATCATCGACATTATCAAAAACATCACCATCATTACCATCGTGTGTCCCTGACGCTTCGGGGAGAGGCGTGGGGGCCGGAGCGACCGTCATGTGCAAGCGGCTCGGGCCGTGAGCGCGCTGCTGCTGCTGCTGGTGGTGCCGGGATGGGGACAGGCAGGAACACACGGCTCTTCCTGCCCTACATTCTGCTGCTGCTGATGTCTCCACGCGGCCAGCAAGCACTGCTGGGTTCTGACTCTGGACACGGTCAGTGCTGCTGGCTGTGGTGTTTTTTTATGATGGGGGGGTAATCGCTCCTCACCCAATGCCTCTTCACCCTAACCTCGACTCATCAGCACCGCAAGTCGAGTCAAAGCGTTGGCGGTCTCTGCCATGACGAGCATCTGCTGCTACATAATTGGGTTGATCGGGTCTGTATGCCGCGCGTATTAGTGAGCCGTTTGTATTGACTGTACATGCATTAGTTATAGCGGCTGTGTGTGTGTGTACGGAGCGTTGTGTTTCATCAGCTGTGCGTTCTTTGCATCAGCTGTTTGCGTAGCGCACGGTGTGTGTGTGTTTTATCAAGTTTTTGTGCGTGGTATCTCAGCGGGGTTAAATCAGCCGTGTGCGTGTTTGGCAACTCCGCAGTGAGGAGGTGGCTATCAAGGCTCATTAAAAAAAACACCGATATTTAATCGAGGGCACGATTATTACACGCGTGCAGTGAGGATGAGAGGCGGGGCCCTAATTGACAAAAACCACACGGGAAGGCCAGATGTGCTCCCTCGCCCAAGACATGCACACGCACGAGCAGCATTGCGGCGAGCTACCTAATTATGCTAATTGGCATTAACCATTAAGTGCAGCAGTAAAAACACTGTGCTTGGTTTGTGCTTGGCCCAGTCATCAGCACCGCGTACGTCTCTCCCGAGATTAACGTGAAGGCCATCGCATTGTCCTTTATAGAAGTTCATAATTTAAAAGGTTTATATTTGAACATGTATTGTAGACAAACCGAACGATATGTAAGCAGCAGTGTCAAGTGAGCCCGTTATTAAACCCGGTATTTTAAAAATCTCAGACTAAAGTCGGCCTGTATACTTTGCTCTGTCAAAGTCAAACTATCCCCTCGTCTCTCACTTGGCGTTACTATCGCAACAGTGACAATTCCACAGTTCCCTGGCCGGGCCATGTTCACCATCGAAACAACATCCGTTCATTTGCCACAATGTTATAGCAACTCATTGTTATCAGCTCCGGAAAGACGATAGGGCCAGCCACGGTGACATCTGGTCGGATGTGTTCATGGTCTTGGTTATGGTTGAAAATTTGCCCCAGTGGGCCCTCTCTAGTGCTTGCAAATTAGTATCCGCTCTTGCTGTGTGTTTATTACTTGGTTTAAACGGTAGTGGGCTATGCCTGCCTGAATGTTGGCTTCACCATCACACTGCAATGGAGGGGAATTACTCTGTTAACGAATTTCTCAGTGTTTTAGTCAAGGGGCTTCCTGTAATGTTTAACTTCGCACTGCACCTGCCCTATTTGTGAACTCAATCAGCCTCGATAATTGGTTCTTTACCCTTCTATCTGGCAACAAAACTGACACCTTTTTGCAAGGAGTCATGTTTGCATAGACCGCAATACCTGCAGTCATAATACAAACAAAAGAACATAACTCTGATAATGTGCACTGTCCTTGAAGTTGATTGGTCCACACCCGAGACAGCTTTCCTTCGAGCCTAGTCTCATATGGGTTGGACCAGATGACGCCAAAAGGCGCACAACTCAAGGACAATGCACCATCAGAGTATGAGAGCTCGGGGCAAGCATCTACACTATGGGGACCTCATTTGCCAGTAAAAATATGATAATTGGTTCTTTACCCTTCTATCTGGCAACAAAACTGACACCTTTTTGCAAGGAGTCATGTTTGCATAGACCGCAATACCTGCAGTCATAATACAAACAAAAGAACATAACTCTGATAATGTGCACTGTCCTTGAAGTTGATTGGTCCACACCCGAGACAGCTTTCCTTCGAGCCTAGTCCCATATGGGTTGGACCAGATGACGCCAAAAGGTGCACAACTCAAGGACAATGCACCATCAGAGTATGAGAGCTCGGGGCAAGCATCTACACTATGGGGACCTCATTTGCCAGTAAAAATATGATAATTGGTTCTTTACCCTTCTATCTGGCAACAAAACTGACACCTTTTTGCAAGGAGTCATGTTTGTATAATTGCGAGTGTGTGAAAATGTATCATTTTTGATGCATGCGAAATTCAAGTTTCTCCTTCGAGCTCAAATAAGGAATCCGTCAAAACTAAAAAGTATAAACGAGACGACAAGAGAAAGCCAGGTTGGCTTTACAAGCAATAGGGACGAGACAACATAATAAAACAAATTAATCTTGAAATCTAAGTCACCCACAATTTTTACAGTTAATATAATAGTGAGATATTTAGTTACATCGAATAATCAATTTAAAAATCTATAATCACAATACCGATACACTTTCAAATAGTGTGTGAGAATAGATTATTTGAGATTAATGAAAATTACATTTAAATGCTCAAGTTACGATTCAGCTCATGATCACATAGAACTGTAGTGCAAGAAACACTACAAACGAGAGAGTAAAAAACAATAGATTGTTGAATGGCATCATAGTGACCTTGAATAGTTTAAATTCATTGGTTCTCAGCGTGAGTGAATCGTTAATATTCAAACTTGCAAGGCTCGCCATGTAGTCCATGAGCCAGAGCAGACATTGGTCTCATCGAAGGTGGCAAAACTACCGTAACTATTTTTTTTATATGACTGAGAGTGAATTAATTGATAATTATTTGATAATTCACTCATTTATGCAAAATTCAGTTATTGGCCACAATCAGAACTCAGAGCTACTCAAGTTCGGCCTCTTCAGGCCTCACGGGATTTGCACTTTCAGCACCACCGGCTAACGGACACCGACCAATAACGGTGCTGCCATGACAGCAGCAGCAGGTGGGGCGAACCTTCTGCTCCCAGCTACGCTCTTCTGGCCTCCGTGACTTCATAGCTCTGTTAGTATTCATTGTGACATTTTAATTTGAAAAAAAATTGGTTTCTGTTAGTATTCATTGTGACATTTTAATTTGACAAAAATTTGGTTCCTGAAATAGAAAAAGTCAACTTTTCGTGTGAACCAAGTACTGTATTCCAAACGGGGAAGACTTATTATGCAGATGGCCTTGTTAGTGTCATGCTAGATGGGACAGATTGTTTTATTGTAGCCTTGAGAGCTGATTGACAACGTCTATTCATTTTCATACATTTTGTGTTCCTCAGAGGTCTAAAATCGATCAGGCCGTGTTAATCTCTCCATGATGTTATGATTGTCATCTTGGTTGTTATGAAATGTTTTCACATACATGTAAACGGAATGCCACATTTTCGAATTCTACCTAAAGAAAATGCAGTGCTTGCCCCATTGGTGGAACCGCATTTGTCACTTTTCGCTAATTTTTTAAGGATGGAAGCTTCACACAGATGCACAGAAATACATGCTATACCCTTGCACAGTCTTTTTTAAATAGCTCAGTGCCTAGCTAGCAAAGCCTTCTGCCATTCCACAGTCGGCCTGGTCACCTTTTTTACCATTATTAATTAAATCGCGCATCAGATCTTTGCATGCATCCTGATAAATTGTTAAACACGGAACATTCACCAGGGTGGGTTGCAAGAACGATCAATGGTGCGAGGCTGGTGTAATGAGATTGTAACCAATGCCCGTAACGTGCTGATTAGAAAAGGGAAAGAGGCTTTTTCCTTTCTCATTCGTGTTTTTGTTATTTCAGTTTTTATTTGGTATCATTCATGGGAAAGTTCAAAAGTGTTAAAGTGGCGTTGGCGTCATGCTGGGTTGGAGTAAACAACTTGGGAAAATAAGTAGTTTATATAGTTTTATCTAAACAATATTCATCAAAATATCCTAAACAATATCTTTAAAAAATATAATTATAATAATGAAATATTTTTTCCTCTCTGCGAAGTTCCCTCTGCGCATGTCTCCATATTTGTAGGGCATCGTGACATGCAATGTCATTGAGATGCTTCATTAATCCACACTGCATTGTCTTTGAGTACACCGACGACAGCACTAATCGCGCCGCTGCTCATTGTGAAAAGCAAGAATACATTTTCTCGAGCAGAGCGCGTATTTAAGTAGAGTCTCGGCAGTTATTAAATATAAGTGTGGGCACCCATAACAGGTCTCTCCACTTGCCCCCAATTGGACGTGCCGTTCGTGCGTGGTGGCAATTTTCACACGAACAAAAAAATCGGACAGAACATGGCTCCTTAATGAATAACCACGAACAAGGCCGAATGGAAGTGCTCCAAGTGCTGTTAGCGAGCACCTATGAAGGCCGGCACAGCACGCGAGATGGACGGTGGCCAGCACCACTCCCGCCCATATTTGTCTCTTTAGTGGCGATGTTCACACACTGCACCAGGTGCTTATTTGAGGCTGAGTGGACCTAGGGGAGGTCCAGGACCGATCCAGATAATCGCCACTGGTATCGACCGTGAGTGGGAATCCAACCCAGGTCGCCGGGTTCATCGCGCAGCCTGCTACCCGCTACGCCACCAATTTCCACAATCACGCACACACATAGACACACGCACACACTGTGTCTCTAAATTAACATCGACCGCCTTCGTCCAAAGCTGCTAAGGCTGGATGATGCCGGGGATCAACGCGCCAGAGTGTGCTGCCGTGTGCGCAGTTGTTGCAAACCCGCGTCACCGGCTCCAGCGGGATGATGAATGCCCCGCGATTAGGAGGCAGAGACGCTCTCTGGTAATTGCTGAAGAATAAAGCAGCAGCGGCCTGTGGCCAAATCACTCGGAATGCACCCGATACCATCCGATCTCGGAAGCGGAGCAGGTATTGAACCAGAACAGCGCTTGGATGGGCGATCGTGCACGCGCAGGTGTCACGGGCAATTGCGGGCTGGCGCTGTGTCGTCGGCAAGCGAGTGCAGTGCAGCAAAAGTCATCGTTGTTCTCTACTTCTACACTTTCACGTCGACGCTCGCCGCTTCACAACCCCACACTGATCGGTTATTTGACCGTACCTCACTGCGAAGTGCGGTCAACGAAACCCCCGTGGTCCGTACGGCATGCGGGGAAGGCTCTCATCCAGCAGTGGATTGACAGGAGGGCTGTGGATGTGCGCTGGTGCAGGCGCAGGCCACGGGAAACCTCCCTCCAGCGTCCCCGTCAACCCTGCCCACGTGCTACTCGACCTTAGTCCGCGTCATGAAAGAGGTCACGGTAGTTTTAGACTTCGCGTGACGTCAATTACAATCGCGTGAACGCTCACTTACACGAGCATTGATACCCGGTGTCATTTGTAAGCGAATCAAAGGTGAAAGAGACTAAAGTGTCTCTCAGCTCGAGTGTCCTCCGAGCCCACGCTCGGTTTCTGTTCACAGTGGTGGGTGGACGTTTCGCATCGCTAAATATAAAAAAAAATCCACATTTTTTTTATATCCTGTAAATTAATCCACGTCAATAGAAATCGTGGGCACCACCACCCCTTACTGAAATAACTTGGCAGGATCCTCCTGAGAAACGGTCATGAGACTCGTTGAGGCTTTTCTGGGAAAAACAAGAAGAGTAGTAATATTAAGAACCAGATAAAGCAGTAATAATATTATGATGGGAGCGAGTATTTCCACGGGACATGCGATGGTGACTTGGGAGTGAGATCAATGAGATAGTTGAAGATGTAAGCTACAAGAAAAGGAACCAGGGAATGAAGTCGGTGCAATCGAAACCGCACTCGGAACATGAGTATCGAGCAATACAAAATCGCAATCTATTAAAATATATATAAAATAAAAATGAAATACGAAAAGGCAACAAACCCGCACATCACGGCCTGGAGAGGTCTTCATCCAACAATGAATCGACAAATGTGTGCGTGTCCTAATTCTGTTCCATTTAACTGCCCTGTATTGGACTGATTGCTGAGCCCTCGGCTGCAGACGAGTCAAATGTGGCATTCCATTGACCCGGGTTGCAGCAGGTTAATGCGTTGCTGCATTCACCAGGGGTGTAATCCACCAATGGATAATCAGATTAGGAAAAATTACGTCATATATTTGTCCAGGAAAGCCTCGCCGAGTATCGAGACTTTGTCAGGAATATTCTGCATCGTGATGCTTGGACAACCAAATATGAAGGAGCGATTGCTCCTTGTGAGAGGAAAACAAGACTGTCCGGAGAAGGCCCACTAGTATTAGAGGGTACAAATTTAAGTTCTGCTCCATTGGATTGAAAAAAATAATTTATGTACTGCTTATCTTCTGGCCACATCGCAGCCCAAGCCTACAACATCTTGTATTCCCAGGCAGCGTCTCGTGCGAGCAAGTGCTAACCAGGCGACATACGGTGAATTCAGGGTGATTTGGGTGGAGACGAATAAAAATTTTCGACGGTAGTTTGACTGACCGGAAAAACGGAGGATCTCTGTGAGTAGCTGTCTGTCTGGGGCGCACGAGCGCGTGTGTGCGTCGCATCACAACATATTCCACCAACACACTTCTATTCTGGGCCGTGCACATCAATGACAATTGATATCCGCAGGGCCGTCCTATTGCAGCTAATCTGCCCGTGAATCTCCATGAGAGCGAATGGCAAAACTGCCACGGCTGTATCGGCAGAAATCACCAGAGCCTTGTACCGTGCCACCCCAAATTAATAGGTACAAGCGCTGGCGACACAGACCGTGCACGTGCCCCCGGGTTCACAGATGTTAATTCCCCTCCGGTTGAGGAAACCATTGGTTGGGGAGACCTCGGAACAGGGAATGCTTTTGGGTCCTTCAAATAGGGCTGTCGGGGGTCTCGATTTGTCGGTGGCTCACACTTTGGTTCGGGCTGACAAGGACCCGTTCGTGATGGTTTTAAACGCTGGTTCGCGGCCGGCCGTTATTCAGCAGGGCACTGTGCTAGCTCACGCGGCACGGGTCCCTGCGGAAGAGCGCCTGGTTGCGCATGTTGATCCAAACCCGATGCAGGACAATCCATCGAGGGAGGATCTTGAATGGGTCGATTCGCTGTGCGCAGACTCGAACGATTTGTCAACAGTACAGTTGGGTGCGCTGCGTGCGTTGCTGTTGGAATTTTCTGATGTGTTCAGTAAGCATAAATATGACATTGGGTGCACGGACCTGTTGCGCCACCATATTGAAACAGGCGATGCGGCACCGGTCAGGCTAAATCCCTTCCGGCTGAGTCCTGTTGAGAAGGAACACGTTCAGTCGGCCGTCAACGATATGCTGGCGGCAGACATTATTTCGCCTTCTTCCAGTCCTTGGGGAGCACCTATTGTGCTGGTTAAAAAGCAAGACGGGTCCTTGCGATTTTGCGTAGATTTCCGTCGCCTGAATAAAATATCCGTGGCTGACGCGTATCCGCTCCCCAGGATGGACGAGTCCCTCGATGCATTGTCGGGTACGCGATATTTTTCAACTCTTGATTTATTATCGGGATTCTGGCAGCTGCCACTCGACGCCGAGTCTAGACCTAAGACAGCATTTCGGACTCCAGGGGGCCTGTTCCAGTTTAACCGGTTACCCATGGGACTTCACTCCGCTCCCGCGACGCTTCAGCGCCTTATGGAGTTGGTTTTGTCGGGCTTGCAATGGGATACTTGCTTGATTTACCTAGACGATGTCATTGTTTTCAGTAAAACGTTTGAGGAACACCTCCAGCGGTTGAGAGGGGTATTCTTGCAGATGCGATCGGCTAAATTAAAGTTTAAACCGGCCAAATGCCACCTTCTTCGTAAGTCCGTGAGATACTTGGGCCACATTGTCGATTCTTCGGGGATCTCTACCGATCCCGCGAAGACAAACTGTGTCAGTTCATGGCCAACGCCCACATCAGTTTCGGACGTGCGCAGTTTCATCGGTTTTGCTTCTTACTACCGCCGATTCGTTGAGCACTTCACCACCATTGCAAAACCCTTGCACGCTCTAACGGCAAAAGGAGTCAAGTCCCGATGGGGACCGGAGGAGGAGGCCGCATTCTGCTCCCTCCGGGACACCTTGGGGGGTGCCCCGCCCTTGCGTTATCCTGACTTTACAAGTCCCTTCTTGCTAGACACGGATGCTAGCAACACGGGCATTGGGGGGGTGCTCTCACAGGTCGTTGGGGGAGTCGAAAGGGTGGTCGCCTATGGTAGCAGGGTTTTGTCGCCGGCGGAGCAGCGCTACTGCGTCACCCGTCGCGAGTTGCTGGCTATTGTTTTTTTTGTACAGCAATTTAGACCGTATCTCTATGGCCGTCACTTTACGGTCCGGACGGACCACGCGGCGCTTCAGTATTCATTGAGGGTCGCCCAACCCTCGGGCCAATTGTCACGGTGGTTGGAAGTCCTCCAGGACTATCAGTTCACGACCACATACCGTAAGGGGTTGCGCCACACTAACGCCGATGCCCTGTCGCGATTGTCGCCTTGTCACAAATGTGCGTGCTTAATGGGATCGGCGCACTGTAAACCGCCAGCTGCGGAAAGTAGGGGGGCGTTGGCCGTGACCGCGGATGCACCGATCGGTGATGTTCCCGCTACCCCTGAGGGAGAGGACTCGCTGCTCTCACTGTCGCTGATTGAGTGGGGCCGTCTCCAAATGGCTGACAGCTCCCTGCTAGCGTTGCGTCGCAGGGCGGGGGGTCCCGAGGAGGGCCGGGAGCGAACTGGCTCCTGGGTACTCAAGCAGGGCCTGTTGATGAGATGGGACAATCTGTCCCGGCGGCACGCACTCGTGGTGCCTTCCGCTGTGCGGGGGAAAGTTGGCCTGGCCGCACATGAACGCCTCTTGCATTTGGGAGTAAACAAAACGCTTGCTCTGCTTCAGCGTGACTATTATTGGCCGGGGATGGGGAGTGATGTGGTGAATATTCTAAAGGGGTGTGTTGAGTGCGCCAGACGAAAACCGCCGCCCGTGGCGTCAAATCCACCGCTGCAATCTATTCAGGTCTCGCGCACTAACGAGCTCGTTGCGCTCGATATTTTGGGGCCTTTTCCAGTCACGCCTAGGGGAAATAAGTACCTGTTGGTTGGTGTCGAATACTTTACCCGGTGGCCTATGGCGTGGCCACTCGCCAACCAGTCGGCGGCGGCTGTGACGGACGCCTTTGTCCAGGGCTACGTGCTGGATAAGGGGGCTCCCGAACGCTTGCTGACCGACCAAGGGAAAATTTTTTCAAGTAAATTGCTGCAAGAGGTGTGCGACCTATTGGGTACTAAGAAGGTGCGTACCTCCCCGTACCACCCACAGACAGACGGGATGGTGGAGCGACTCCACAGGACTTTTACGTCTATGCTGTGCCAGCAGGTGTGTGAGGCACATGTTGACTGGGACCTGCAGGTCCCGGGGGTCCTCGCCGCGTATAGAATGGCCCCCCATGCAGCAACGGGATTTTCCCCATTCTATCTAATGTATGGTCGGGAAGCCGACCCGACCATGGAAACGCAGCTGGGACTGTCCGCGCCACGAACGAATTCGAAATTGGCTGAACATATTAAATTTAACATTCATAAGCTGACCGAGGCACGGGAAGCCGCACGGCTTACTTCGCGGGCTCGCCAAATTGCCATCGAGCGTTTGCGTGCACGGAAGGTGTCCGTGCACAACTGGAAACCAGGCGATAGGGCCTGGCTGCACTGCCCTCAGGCACCTTTGGCTACGTCCCTAAATTGTTGAAGCCATGGCGGGGACCCGTGGAGGTCGTGCGGGTTGCACGCCCCCAGTGTGTTCAGATAAAATGGGGAAAGCGCCGTTGGTACGTCCACCCCTCCCGACTGAAACCGTTCTCGCCTCCATATGGCCTCCCTTTGTGTCGTGAGGGCCGAGCATGTGACGTGACCGACGACCCAAGGGGGGAAATGTCTCCGCCTGATCCTCACAGGTCTCCGCCTGATCCGCTCCCAGGTGTCTCGGAACTGACAGCTGCCGACCACCGGCGGCCGGATCCCCGCGGCGCGGCCGGTCCTTCCAGGCCCGATACGCGCCTTCCGGGGCTGCCGGAGCCACCAGACGGTCGTCAGCGTCCCGTCCCATACGATGGACCGGCCAGGCGGACTCGCGCTCAGTCGCGCAACTTTTCTTGACCAACCGAATGAGGGGCCGTTGCGGCCGGAGCGCCTCGTCACTGCGTTCCTCTTCCGCTCGACCGCTCCATCACCCCGGTGGAGGAGCGAGCGGAGCGGGGGGGGGGGGGATCGATAGTCACAGAGACACTGGACACGTTCTTTTTCTCGGACTTGCTTTTTTGTGTTGTTCGTCGGTTTGTACATAACTTGTTGTCTAGGTGTTGTGTGTTGTTGTTGGTTTTTTATTGTGTTGTTTGTCGGTTTGTACATACGTTGTTGTCTGGTGTTATGTCGTTGTGTTGTTGTTGTTGTGTTACGGGGCACACTGGGGGGTTGGGTTTTTGTTGTGTTACTATTGTTGTTGTTGTGTTGTTTAGCAGCCGGGCCGGCTGCGAGCTATGTGGGAGGGGGTGATGTAGTGGTGATACGCGCTGACAGTGGGGATCGTGGGGCAGCGCGTGGTGATTGGCTGTGTGCCGGTGACGCGCGCTGACGGTGAGGGATCACAGGGCAGCGCGGGGTCATGGGTTATGTGGTGGTGATTGGCTGTGTGTTGGTGACGCACGCTGACAGGGAGTGATCGTGTGGCAGCACGGGGCGATTGGTTGTGTAGTGGTAACACGCGCTGGGAAAACGGATCGTAGGAACAGCGCGCCGTGATTGGTCGACTAGTGGGTGCTCACATCGCGGTCCGCATGGACTCCGTCTCCTCGGGAGCGGAGGGCTATATAAGGCGGTGCGCGCGGGCGCTCGGGGAATTGGTGACCAGCGAAGACTGAAGACGGAGGAGGAAGAGATAGGGCCCTGCGGCACCTAGTCCCGCTGTCCTTGTAAGGGCCGGGGCTCTGTGTGACCCAGAGGCTTGACCCTGGGACCCGGGGCCGAACGTCCGTGTGAGGGCCGGCCCTCGGGACCCAGAGGTTGTGACCCACGCCCAAGCTGGGGTGGGCCAGTAGGCTCCACGGACGTTACGGGGCTGGAGTGCAGTGTGAGCATGCAGTGTGAGCATGCAGCGTGAGCCATAGTAACTACACGTGTCAAGTGGAGTGTGTAGTGGGAAAGGTAGTGACCACACGTGTCAAGTGAAGTGTGTGTAGTGTGAGGAATAGTGACCACACGTTGTATCGTGACAAGTCAAGGTTTAATAAAAAGTGTGCTACCCGTCAAGAGGTTTCCTGCCGTCATTCCGATACTTCATAGGTAATGGTGGTTGTGGTAGTGGTTGTAGTGGTAGTTATAGTAGTTAGGTAATAGTGGTTGTGGTAGTGGTTATAGTGGTAGTTATAGTAGTTAGGTAATAGTAGTTGTAGTGGTAGTATTATTAGTTAGGTAATAGTGGTTGTGGTAGTGGTTGTAGTGGTAGTTGCAGTAGTTAGGTAATAGTGGTTGTAGTGGTAGTTATAGTAGTTAGGTAATGGTGGTTGTGGTAGTGGTTGTAGTGGTAGTTATAGTAGTTAGGTAAAGGTGGTAGTGGTTGTAGTGGTAGTTATAGTAGTTAGGTAATCGTGGTTGTGGTTGTAGTGGTAGTTATAGTAGTTAGGTAATCGTGGTTGTGGTAGTGGTTGTAGTGGTAGTTAGTAATAGTGGTTGTAGTGGTAGTTATAGTAGTTAGGTAATAGTGGTTGTGGTAGTGGTTATAGTGGTAGTTATAGTAGTTAGGTAATAGTAGTTGTAGTGGTAGTTATAGTAGTTAGGTAATAGTGGTTGTGGTAGTGGTTGTAGTGGTAGTTATAGTAGTTAGGTAATAGTGGTTGTGGTAGTGGTTATAGTGGTAGTTATAGTAGTTAGGTAATAGTAGTTGTAGTGGTAGTTATAGTAGTTAGGTAATAGTGGTTGTGGTAGTGGTTGTAGTGGTAGTTTTAGTAGTTAGGTAATGGTGGTTGTGGTAGTGGTTGTAGTGGTAGTTATAGTAGTTAGGTAATGGTGTTGTGGTTGTAGTGGTAGTTATAGTAGTTAGGTAAGGTGGTAGTGGTTGTAGTGGTAGTTATAGTAGTTAGGTAATGGTGGTTGTGGTAGTGGTTGTAGTGGTAGTTGTAGTAGTTAGGTAATGGTGGTTGTGGTAGTGGTTGTAGTGGTAGTTAGGTAATAGTGGTTGTAGTGGTAGTTATAGTAGTTAGGTAATAGTGGTTGTGTGGTAGTTATAGTAGTTAGGTAATAGTGGTTGTGGTAGTGGTTGTAGTGGTAGTTATAGTAGTTAGGTAAGTGGTTGTGGTAGTGGTTGTAGTGGTAGTTATAGTAGTTAGGTAATGGTGGTATGGTTGTAGTGGTAGTTATAGTAGTTAGGTTATGGTGGTTGTGGTCGTGGTTGTAGTGGTAGTTATAGTAGTTAGGTAATGGTGGCTGTGGTAGTGATTGTAGTGGTAGTTGTAGTAGTTAGGTAATAGTAGTTGTAGTGGTAGTTATAGTAGTTAGGTAATGGTGGTTCTGGTATTGGTTGTAGTGGTAGTTATAGTAGTTAGGTAGAGGTGGTTGTGGTAGTGGTTGTAGTGGTAGTTGTAGTAGTTAGGTAATGGTGGTTGTGGTTGTAGTGGTAGTTGTAGTAGTTAGGTAATGGTGGTTGTGGTAGTGGTTGTAGTGGTAGTTATAGTAGTTAGGTAATAGTGGTTGTGGTAGTGGTTATAGTGGTAGTTATAGTAGTTAGGTAATAGTAGTTGTAGTGGTAGTTATATTAGTTAGGTAATAGTGGTTGTGGTAGTGGTTGTAGTGGTAGTTGCAGTAGTTAGGTAATAGTGGTTGTAGTGGTAGTTATATTAGTTAGGTAATAGTGGTTGTGGTAGTGGTAGTTATAGTAGTTAGGTAATAGTGGTTGTGGTAGTGGTTATAGTGGTAGTTATAGTAGTTAGGTAATAGTAGTTGTAGTGGTAGTTATAGTAGTTAGGTAATAGTGGTTGTGGTAGTGGTTGTAGTGGTGGTTTTAGTAGTTAGGTAATGGTGGTTGTGGTAGTGGTAGTTATAGTAGTTAGGTAATGGTGGTTGTGGTAGTGGTTGTAGTGGTAGTTATAGTAGTTAGGTAATGGTGGTAGTGGTTGTAGTGGTAGTTATAGTAGTTAGGTAATGGTGGTTGTGGTAGTGGTTGTAGTGGTAGTTATAGTAGTTAGGTAATGGTGGTAGTGGTTGTAGTGGTAGTTATAGTAGTTAGGTAATGGTGGTTGTGGTAGTGGTTGTAGTGGTAGTTGTAGTAGTTAGGTAATGGTGGTTGTGGTAGTGGTTGTAGTGGTAGTTAGGTAATAGTGGTTGTAGTGGTAGTTATAGTAGTTAGGTAATAGTGGTTGTCGTGGTAGTTATAGTAGTTAGGTAATAGTGCTTGTGGTAGTGGTTGTAGTGGTAGTTTTAGTAGTTAGGTAAGTGGTTGTGGTAGTGGTTGTAGTGTTAGTTATAGTAGTTAGGTAATGGTGGTAATGGTTGTAGTGGTAGTTATAGTAGTTAGGTGATGGTGGTTGTGGTCATGGTTGTAGTGGTAGTTATAGTAGTTAGGTAATGGTGGTTGTGGTAGTGGTTGTAGTGGTAGTTATAGTAGTTAGGTAAGGGTGGTTGTGGTAGTGGTTGTAGTGGTAGTTGTAGTAGTTAGGTAATGGTGGTTGTGGTTGTAGTGGTAGTTATAGTAGTTAGGTAATGGTGGTTGTGGTAGTTATAGTAGTTAGGTGATGTTGGTTGTGGTAGTGGTTGTAGTGGTAGTTATAGTAGTTAGGTAATAGTGGTTGTGGTAGTGGTTGTAGTGGTAGTTATAGTATTTAGGAAATAATGGTTGTAGTGGTAGTTATAGTAGTGTAGGGGTGTTAAAGAGAGGGCCCGTTATGCATGGCAGCCTATGGAAAACAAACACAGTGGGCGGGGCTACGTAAGTGCACGAGGAGGTGCCCTCTACGACGTCCGAGCCAGACACCCTGGGGGGGGGCTGGTTCGAACGTTATGATCCCCCGGGGCCCCACCCCTCAGGGAGGGGTTGGGTATAAAAGGGGATGTTCAAAGGGCTCGAGTCAGTTATGTTTAAGCTAAGGGAAGAAGACTGAAGACGTCTTAGATATAGCCCTGGACTCCCCTAGTTCGATGTCCTTTTCAGGGCCGGACAGGACTGAGCCAGCGGCGTGGTCCCGAAAGCCAGAGCCGGTGCTCTTGTAAGAGCTGGTCTGGAACTCCGGGTACCGGGCCCGACTTACCAGTGTCGGGCCAGTTAGCCTCCCCTAGCCCATTAGTGGAGGATTCGGGGCTAGGACAGAGTTAGCTAGGGGTGTATCCCGAGTTATACGGGTGAGGGGGCCGATACCCCCTCGAGTGTGTATATGCCCACTGTCGTATTGTGAAATAAATATACGTGTGCCTCAACCTCGGCGTCAAGCGTCTTCACCGGTACTTCAACTGGTGTCAGAAGTAATTCGAACATGGACACGCGGAAAACAGCGCGGGCAAAAGTACCGCAGGAGGAAGACACTGCCGAGATCGTCGAGCCCGAGACGGCTCCACAAGACATGGTGCAGCCGGGGCCTGACGCCTCCTTACCGGGGCATCGAAATGAAGAGGGGCCGCAGTCAGACGCGTTACGGCTGGCTCACGGGAGGCTGGCGGAGCTGCTGTATGCCGCTGCCGCCACGCTGGAGACCATCACGCGATTGGGGGCCGGTGATCCAACACGGGGCGAGGCGAGCCAACGACCAGGGCGCCTTCCCGCCATTTCGGAGCAGTCCGAATTTGAAATTCCCGCCATCGACGCTACAGCTGTTCAGGGCGTGGCCAGCCTGAACATCCGCTCCGACATCGCCGTCGCTGGAGCTGCAGCGTCATCACCGCCGGAGGGTGCGTCATCACAACCGCGACAGGCGATCCCATCGGCCGTTCGCACCGACGCACAGCCGAGTGGTAGTGACATCTGCCTGCGGGAGTCTACAACAACCGCTGCGCTTCATCAGAGACTGCCCCCGCTGAAGGAGTTCATCGGCGCGGAGGGAGACTGGGCCGGGTTTCGCCGACGTTTCCTCGCCCATCAGGAGATGGCGAAATGGTCCGATGAGGAGGCTCTCTGCGCGCTGCCGGCGCTCCTCGACGGCGACGCGCTCGCTGCACTCACATCGGCGCCGAGAGAGAAGCGGTCTACGTTACCGATGGCGCTACAGCTGCTGGGCGGGGTCTATGGACCATCAGCCGAATGCCGACAGCAATTTTACGACCGCAAGCGGGGTGAGAAGGAGTCGCCCCTAGCATACCGGACGAGCCTCCTGGCGATGGCTAAGTCGGCCTTCCCTCGTATGGACGACGACGGCGTGGATGCTATGGTCACGGAGAAAATCCTCCTCCTGGCAGACGACCTTGACATCGCTGTCGTCGCGCAGGAGGACGCGGAAATGACATCGCTCCAGGCGGCGCGGCTCCTCCACGCAAACCTCCTGTCGCTCCGGCGGAAAGCCAGCAGGGCATCGGCGGGGCGTGCGGTGGCTGCAGCCACCCTTCCGACGGAGGAGCTCTACGCCGTCGACCACCGACGGCAACAGGCGACGGGAGCACGGTCGGGCCGGGACGGGTCGGGCCGTTCCGACCATCCGTCACCTCCGACGGCGCTCCCGCGGTGTTTTAACTGCGGCGTCCGGGGCCACGTCGCCTCGGGGTGCCGCTCTCCTCGTCAGCGCGGGACGACACCTCAACGGGACGACGGGCCTCATCACAAGCTCCACCATCATAACCCGGCGAGTCGCGGCACCCCACATGTTTGGCCCACGCACACGCCCGTCACGCACTCAAACACCGCAACGAGAGGGGGGCCGATATCGCGCACCATCGCACCATCACGTACCACTCTGGGTACTCATATCGAACCCGGCCAGTGGTCCGTGCTGGCCGATCGTGTGGTAGCCGCATCGTCGGGGTCATCGGCCGTTGTGGGCACATCGACGGGGTTGAAGTGCGCATCCTGGTCGATACGGGAGCATCGGCGACCATTATTTCGGAGTTAATATACAATATTCTCCCTGTCCAGAGCCGTCCTTTGATGCCTGTTAACGTACCATTCTATGCGGCTAACGGGGGCTCACTTGGCATCATCGGACAAATTCGGGCCCAAATTTGTGTTGGGGAAATTAAATTGTCTGGGCCGATTTTTGTTTCCTCCTCGCTGGCGGTTCCGTGCCTGCTGGGGACGGACTTCCTGGCCAAAATGCCGATTAGGATATTAATCGACCAGGGATGCATTGAGCTCCCGTCGGGCAGACGCATGGCGTTTTTGCCATCACCCGTTACGACTCGGACGGCGTTCGCGACGGTGCCGGCATTCGTAGAGAGAACGGTGCGCGTCCCTCCGGGGGCACAAATGTTGATTCCCTTGAAACTTCGGCGACCCTTCGCTAAGGGTATTGCGGCCCAAGGGGTTCTGCTGGGGCCGTCTAGGGCCGGGGTTAGTGGACCTCATTTACTTCCGGCCCAGACCATAGTAAGAGGGGACGGTGAACCCTTCATCGCGGTCCTCAATGTGGGCTCGCAGACGGTGGTGGTCCCACAGGGAACCGTGCTTGCTCACGCAACGCCGGTGCCATGTGAGGAAACCGTCGCAAATCACGTCAGCATTGTCCCTGCGCCGCGACCGCATTCGGACAGCGATGAAGGGTGGCTCGAGGCGCTTTGTGCGGCATCGACGGACCTGTCAGATTCAGAGCGTCAACAACTTAAAACACTACTGCGGGAATTTTCCGACGTTTTTAGTCGGAATAAATACGATTTGGGTTGTACTCACCTGCTGCGTCACCATATTGACACGGGTGACAGCGCGCCAATTCGCCAAAATCCGTTTCGGTTGAGTCCCGCCGAAAAGGACCATGTCAAATCGGCTATTGATGACATGTTGGCCGCCGACATCATTTCTCCTTCCACCAGCCCTTGGGGAGCGCCGATCGTCCTGGTTAAAAAGCAGGACGGATCGTTGCGGTTTTGCGTTGATTTTCGGCGCCTTAACAAAATGTCGGTTGCCGACGCATACCCGCTCCCTCGGATGGATGAATCGCTGGACGCCTTGGCGGGAGCGCGATTCTTCTCCACACTCGATTTACTTTCGGGATTCTGGCAGCTTCCTCTGGACGATGATTTAAAGCCTAAAACTGCTTTCCGTACACCGCACGGCCTGTTCCAATTCAACCGGTTGCCGATGGGCTTACACTCAGCGCCGGCAACTTTCCAGCGTTTGATGGAATTGGTTTTGGCTGGATTGCAATGGGAGTCGTGCTTCATTTATTTGGATGACGTTATCGTCTTTGGTAAAACTTTTGACGAACATCTCCAGAGGTTGCGGGCGGTTTTCCTAAAGATGCGGGCTGCTAATTTGAAATTCAAACCCCAAAAATGCCATTTGTTGCGCGATTCGGTGCGTTATTTGGGGCACATCGTGGGACGCTCAGGTATTGCTACCGATCCCGCCAAAACGCAGTGTGTCAGCTCCTGGCCGACTCCCACCTCGGTGGGAGAGGTCAGGAGTTTCATTGGGTTCGCGTCGTATTACCGACGGTTCGTCGCTGATTTTGCGACAATTGCCAAACCCCTGCACGCTTTAACATCTAAAGGGGTTCGGTTCCACTGGGGTCAAGAGGAGGAGGCTGCTTTCTGCTCCCTTCGGGACGCCCTGGTAAAAGCCCCTCCCTTGGTTTACCCCGATTTTTCTAAGCCCTTTTTGCTCGACACCGATGCGAGCAACACGGGTATTGGGGGTGTGCTTTCCCAGGTGGTTGATGGCGTGGAACGGGTGGTCGCGTACGGTAGTCGGGTGTTGTCTCCTGCGGAGCAAAGATATTGTGTCACCCGTAGGGAACTGTTGGCAATTGTCTATTTCATCCAACAGTATCGCCCATATCTGTACGGTCGGAATTTCACCGTCCGCACAGATCATGCGGCACTACAGTATGCCCTGCGAGTTCAACAACCATCGGGACAGTTGTCTCGATGGTTGGAGGTTCTCCAGGACTTTGATTTTGAAACCACCTACCGTAAGGGCGTTCGCCATACGAATGCGGACGCTCTGTCGCGCATGCCAACCACCTCGGAATGTGCATGCCTCCTGGGGTCGGGACGTTGCAGGCCTTCAGGGGACGCATCGGTTCCGGTCTTGGCAGCCACCGACGACGACGAAACATTAATTACTAATTCGATCGAACAACAGGGAAGAGATTCCCTGTTGGGGTTGCCCGTCACTGAATGGGGGCGCCTCCAGATGGAGGATACCTCCCTCCTCGGGTGGCGTCATCGCGTCGGGGGTGCTGAGCGTGTGAAGGGTGATTCGGATGCATGGGAAATGGTGCAAGGTCTGCTGATGCATTGGGACGGGAAATCCCAGCGACATCGGCTGGTGGTCCCTTCTGGGTTGCGAGGCAGGGTGGTGTGGGCCGCGCATGAGCGCCTATTACACCTGGGGACCCAAAAGACTCTTGCACTGCTACAACTTGATTTTTTTTGGCCTGGCATGACGAGGGATGTTGGGGATCTATTGGGATCATGCCCTCGGTGTGCGCAACGGAAACCGCCGGCGCGGGAGTCTAACCCGCCCTTGCAATTGATCAAAGTGTCCAGAATAAATGAGCTTGTCGCGCTGGACATTTTGGGCCCATTTCCCGCCACCCCCAGGGGCAATAGGTATTTGTTGACTGGTGTCGAGTATTTTACACGCTGGCCTATGGCCTGGCCCCTTGCCAACCAGTCGGCAGCAGCCATCGTGGAGGCCTTTGTTCAGGGATACGTCCTGGACAAAGGTGCTCCGGAGCGGCTGCTGACCGACCAGGGCAGAAATTTTTCCGGTAAATTACTCAAACAAGTCTGTGACCTCCTAGGCACGAAGAAAATTCGTACCTCCCCGTATCACCCGCAAACTGACGGGATGGTCGAGCGCCTGCATCGCACCATTACGTCAATGATGTCACAGCAGGTCTCGGACTCACAGACTGACTGGGACCTGCATATTCAAGGGGTCTTGGCGGCATACCGGATGGCACCCCATGCAGCTACGGGATTTTCCCCCTTTTACCTCATTTACGGTCGCGAACCCGACCCGCCTGTTCGCGCCCAGCTGCAGATCCCCGAGCCGCAAGGGAAAACTAAATTGGCTGACCACGTCAAATTTAATCTGGCCAAATTAACAGAGGCGCGGGATGCTGCAATGCTAAACTCGGACCTCCGTCAAAAGGCGAATGAGCGCCTCAGGCTGGGTCGGGCGCACATGATACAGTGGAAGCCGGGGGACAAGGCATGGCTGCACTGTCCCCAAGTGCCACTGGCTACCTCCTCTAAGCTGGTGCGGCCGTGGCGGGGCCCTGTGGAGGTGGTCGAAGTTTTGCGACCACAGTGCGTGCGCATTAAATGGGGGAAGCGGCGATGGTTCGTGCACCCCTCTAGGTTAAAACCCTTCGTTGCGGTACACAAACCCACTTCACACTTGCGTGGCCAAACGTGTGGGGGGTCGACCGACTCATTGGGTCGTCTCCGTCGTTCTCACCTAATGCCTTGCCGGCCGTGCCACCTCCAGGTGCATCAGGACTGACGGGCTCACGCCCGACCACCCCTCCTGGGGATACCAACGGTCGCGCGGCATCGGATGAGGACTCACTCCGGGACGGACAATTGCCACCTGACGGTCCGCCACCCGGGGTTACCCCGTGTGAGGGGCCCGCGGCAAGGACGCGCGCAAAAATGCGCAGACTGTTATGAGGCCGGAAGATGTGTACATAGGTTGTGTTCATCGTGTGTTGTGTGGGTGGTGTGTTCCCTGCCCATTGAATGTACATATGTTGGGTTCATTGTGTGTTGTGTGGGTGGTGTGTTCCCTGCCCATTGAAATGTACATACGTTGGGTTCACCTGGTGTTGTGTGTATGGTGGGTTCCCTGCAAATTGTATATAGGTTGTTTTTTTTACGGAATTCGTATTTATTCAAGGGGGGGTGCGTCGGGTTGTTTTCTCTTCTTGCTGTTGCATTTTGTTGTGTTCTTGTTGCTGTTCTTGTTATTGTTGAAAAATAGTGAGGCACACGCGCGGTCAAGGTGTAAATGCACTTTTATTGTCATTTTTGTATGTTGGCAGCCGGGACGGCTGCAAGCTATGCGGGGGGGGGGGGGGGGGGTGATGTAGGGGTGTTAAAGAGAGGGCCCGTTATGCATGGCAGCCTATGGAAAACAAACACAGTGGGCGGGGCTACGTAAGTGCACGAGGAGGTGCCCTCTACGACGTCCGAGCCAGACACCCTGGGGGGGGGCTGGTTCGAACGTTATGATCCCCCGGGGCCCCACCCCTCAGGGAGGGGTTGGGTATAAAAGGGGATGTTCAAAGGGCTCGAGTCAGTTATGTTTAAGCTAAGGGAAGAAGACTGAAGACGTCTTAGATAGAGCCCTGGACTCCCCTAGTTCGATGTCCTTTTCAGGGCCGGACAGGACTGAGCCAGCGGCGTGGTCCCGAAAGCCAGAGCCGGTGCTCTTGTAAGAGCTGGTCTGGAACTCCGGGTACCGGGCCCGACTTACCAGTGTCGGGCCAGTTAGCCTCCCCTAGCCCATTAGTGGAGGATTCAGGGCTAGGACAGAGTTAGCTAGGGGTGTATCCCGAGTTATACGGGTGAGGGGGCCGATACCCCCCTCGAGTGTGTATATGCCCACTGTCGTATTGTGAAATAAATATACGTGTGCCTCAACCTCGGCGTCAAGCGTCTTCACCGGTACTTCAGTAGTTAGGTAATGGTGGTTGTAGTGGTAGTTATAGTAGTTAGGTAATGGTGGTTGTGGTTGTAGTGGTAGTTGTAGTTAGGTATTGGTGGTTGTGGTAGTGGTTATAGTAGTTAGGTAATAGTGGTTGTCGTGGTAGTTATAGTAGTTAGGTAATGGTGGTTGTGGTAATGGTTATAGTAGTAGTTATAGTAGTTAGGTAATAGTGGTTGTGGTAGTGGTTGTAGTGTTAGTTTTAGTAGTTAGGTAAGTGGTTGTGGTAGTGGTTGTAGTGGTAGTTATAGTAGTTAGGTAATAGTGGTTGTGGTAGTGGTTGTAGTGGTAGTTATAGTAGGTAGGTAATGGTGGTTGTGGTAGTGGTTATAGTGGTAGTTATAGTAGTTAATAATAGTGGTTGTAGTGGTAGTTATATTAGTTAGGTAATAGTGGTTGTGGTAGTGGTTGTAGTGGTAGTTATATTAGTTAGGTAATAGTGGTTGTGGTAGTGGTTATAGTGGTAGTTATAGTAGTTAGGTAATAGTGGTTGTAGTGGTAGTTATATTAGTTAGGTAATAGTGGTTGTGGTAGTGGTTATAGTGGTAGTTATAGTAGTTAGGTAATAGTGGTTGTAGTGGTAGTTATAGTAGTTAGGTAATAGTGGTTGTGGTAGTGGTTGTATTGGTTTTTTTAGTAGTTAGGTAAGTGGTTGTGGTAGTGGTTGTAGTGGTAGTTATAGTAGTTAGGTAATGGTGGTAATGGTTGTAGTGGTAGTTATAGTAGTTAGGTAATGGTGGCTGTGGTAGTGGTTGTAGTGGTAGTTGTAGTAGTTAGGTAATGGTGGTTGTGGTAGTGGTTGTAGTGGTAGTTATAGTAGTTAGGTAAGGGTGCTTGTGGTAGTGGTTGTAGTGGTAGTTGTAGTAGTTAGGTAATGGTGGTTGTGGTAGTGGTTGTAGTGGTAGTTATAGTAGTTAGATAATAGTGGTTGTGGTAGTGGTTATAGTGGTAGTTATAGTAGTTAGGCAATAGTAGTTGTAGTGGTAGTTATAGTAGTTAGGTAATAGTGGTTGTAGTGGTAGTTATAGTAGTTAGGTAATAGTGGTTGTGGTAGTGGTTGTAGTGGTAGTTGCAGTAGTTAGGTTGTAGTGGTAGTTATAGTAGGTAGGTAATAGTGGTTGTGGTAGTGGTTGTAGTGGTATAATAAGCGACAACATTTGGACCCCAAACCGAGAGGATTCTGGGATGTTTGTGGTTTTTTGGCAATAACTCTGGACGGAAACGTTGCAGACCCATCAAGGTGGGACTCGTCCAGCGACATAATGGTTGAGTGACTGGTTGAATGAATACTGGAATGGTTGAATAAGTGAGTGTTTGAGTGAGTGGTTCAGTCAGTTAGTGGTTGAGGGAGTGAGTGGCTGAGTGAGCGAGTGGTTGAGTGGTTGAGTTAGAGTGACTGAGCGGCTGAGCCACCACCACCACCATCACCACCATCATCACCACCACCACCATCACCATCACCACCATCACCACCACCATCACCACCATCACCACCACCACCATCATCACCATCACCACCATCACCATCATCACCACCACCATCACCATCATCACCATCACCACCATCACCATCATCACCATCACCACCATCATCATCATCACCACCATCACCACCACCACCACCATCATCACCACCACCATCACGACCACCACCATCACCATCATCACCATCACCACCACCACCATCACCACCATCACCACCACCACCACCATCACCACCACCACCACCACCATCACCACCACCACCACCATCACCACCACCACCACCACCATCACCACCACCACCACCATCATCACCACCACCATCACGACCACCACCACCACCATCACCATCATCACCATCACAACCATCACCATCACCACCACCATCATCACCACCATCACCACCATCACAATCATCACCACCACCACCACCACCACCATCACCACCATCATCACCACCATCACCACCATCATCACCACCACCACCACCATCACCACCATCACCACCACCACCACCATCACCACCATCATCACCATCACCACCAGGGTTGCGATTTCGGCATGGAAAATGCGGAAGGAGGGTTCAATTTTTCCCGCATTTCTGCTAATGTCAACCGCAAACGGTGGAAAGACTACTCCTGTGACCGCGCGCTTTTAACAACACGTTAATGCGTTCTATTGGAAAGGATATATGCAAGGCTCAACATCACGCAGGGCTTTGAGCTACTGATTGCAATGAATATATGATTTCCGCATTTCCGCACAAGAACCACATACTTTATTCAAATGCAGAGCCGTGATTACGAGCAAATGTACTTTATTCAAAGGCAGAGCGTGATTACGAGCAAATGTACTTTCTCTTCTTCGCATTCTTCCAGCGCTTCATGTTGTCTTCGGCATCAAAGTTGCTGAGTTTTGGTCCGTCGCGGGCGCAAACCATAAGCGCGTTCAACTGCTTGCACGTGAGGAGCGACCGCTCCTCGGTCTTGATGTTGTTTTGCAGAGAGAAGGCCCTCTCGCAGTCGACAGACCCGTGCGCCAAAGTCGCAGCGATCTTGATGAGCGTGAGGATCTTGGGGTGGGACTTTTGCATGTGCGAGTTGCTGCACACGACCTTGAGGATCTCCGTCGCGCCGACGCCGCAGAAGCTGCCGATGGCAAAGTACTTGTAGTGGTTGTACTCCGTCACGAGCTCGGAGGAGGAGGCGTCCGGTAGGTAGGTCTTGCCGAGCGCGACGATCTCGTGCACGCCAAAGGTCTGGATGTGCGCCGCCTTGGCGATCTCGTCTGGGTACAGCATGGCGAGCGCCCGTACCGTGGAGTGCGTCTCTTCTGGGAAGCGCTCTTCGAGATGAGCAACAAGGCGCTGTACGTATTCGCCCCCGGCGCGAAAGGTCGCCGCCACCTCGTCCTCGTCCTCGGACTGCACGTTGCCCCCGAGGCGCTCGTTGAGCTCGAGGAGCGCCGGTGTCGAGACGGTGTCGAGCGTCAAAGTGGTCAAGAAGGTGTAGCGCAGCTGCAGGACGGTCGCGGCGACGATGCCTCCAACGCTCACGATGTGCATGTCGTCGGCCTGCAGCGCCGTGCTGAGCATGTTGAGGATGCCGCTCACGTCCGACATGAGCGCGATCCAGACGTGGTAGGCCACGCAGCGCAAGTAGCTGTAGTACTTGGCGGCGGCGACGGAGCTCGTGTCGTCCGCGAGGACCTCGGCCACGGACTGGGCGAGGCGGTGCATGTTGTGCAACGACTGCCCGCGCGAGAGCCAGCGCGTGAACCCGCCGAGGAGCAGCTTGAGGTGCGGGGCCCCGAGCTTGTCCATGGCCGCGCTGAGCAGCTCCTTGCGCGGGAGCGACCTCTTGAAGTAGTTGTAGATGCCCGCGACGACGAGCATGCGCTCCTCCTCGTACTCGCTCTCAGCGTCTTCTGCCGCAAGAGCAGCACGGTGCGCTGGGCAATGTGCCGAAACCAAACGTGGAACTACTGACTTGAGGCGGGCGGCGACGCCCGTGTTGCAGCCCATCATGACGGACGCACCGTCGCTCGCGAAGCCGATGAGGTCCTCGATGTCGAGGCCGCGGCCATCGAGCAGCTCAATGATGGCGTCGAAGACGGCCTTGGCGCTGCCGCTCGAGAGGGAGACGACGCCGAGCATGCGGATGCAAATGGCGTTGCAGTATACGTAGCGGCCCATGACGACGGCGTTCTTGCTAGATGCCACGTCCGTGCTCTCGTCGCAGCTGATCGAGAAGAACTTGGCCTCGCGCATCTCGTGCACGGTCTTCTCCAAGATGGACGTGCTGCAGATCTCCACCATGTCGACTGCGCTGTCGCGCGAGCAGTATGAGCCGTAGGTGCCGCTGGCAGTGGAGAAGGCCTGCTTGCCCGCATACGAGTTGATGCTGGTCTGCACGAGGCCGCAGATGTGCTCCATCATCGAGTAGGGCAGACTGTGCTTGGCAATGAAGTAGCCGCACCGCAGCGCGTGCGAATGCCAGAGCGTGTAGTCGGCGGCGCCCGACTCGCCGGCCGCCGCGCCCATGCTCTTCTGCTCCTGCTCGCCGCTGCGCTGGAAGGCCAACTCCAAGGCCGACTTCGCTCGGAGCGTCTCGGCGGCCTTGAGGTGGCCGATGCTGTCGCCGTGGTCGACGATGCGGTCGAGGGAAAACTTGCCCGAGACGCCCGGGGTATATCCTTTGTTGCCCTTGTGGAAGATGCACGACCTCGGCCCGGCGGCAGAGCACGTGGTGCAGAAGAAGGCGCTTTTCTCCTCGTCGTACATGAGCCACAGGCGGCCGAGGAACCAGCGCTCGAGGACGATAGGCTTGCTCTTGGTGGTGGGGGTGCTGCTCATTTTTGAATCTGTGTGTGATGTTATGAGCTATTATCGTTAGCAGTAAAGTGTATTTATTTGCAGGAGGTATAGAGTAGCTACGGCAGAGGCAAGTGGGTAGACGCGAGATATGTGCGCCAACCGCGCGAGTACGGCACCGGTATAGGCGGGAATCGAAGTCACGATTTGCGGAAGTCTTCCCAGGAATCACCGCAAATTGCGGAAATTTGTGCGGAAGAGGGTCACAGAAACTACCGCGAAATGCGGTCGAAAACAGCATGTTTGCGGAAATTGGTGCGCAAATCGCAACCCTGATCACTACCACCACCATCACCACCATCACTACCATCACCACCACCACCATCACCACCACCACCATCACCACCATCACCACCATCATCACCACCATCACCACCACCACCATCATCACCACCATCATCACCACCACCACCATCACCACCATCACCATCATCACCATCACCACCATCACCACCATCACCACCATCACCAACATCACCATCATCACCACCAACATCACCACCACCATCACCACCATCACCACCACCACCATCACCACCACCACCAACATCACCACCACCATCACCACCATCACCATCACCACCATCATCATCAATTTATTTTACCAGGTAAGGCCCTCAGCTATAAAGATCTTTTTCGGAAGCCACCTCAGCACAAATGACAGCAAAATGAAGTGGCTGTTCACGAATAAAGTTACAGCAACCAGATTCTATAAATGCATTTTCAAATGTGGAGGGACAACCCGGAGAACCCGGAGAAAATTCCACGCGACCACGGAGAGAATATGCAAACTCCATATATACAGACGGAAGGGCTGGGATCAAATACACAACCTCCTGTATACTAGGCGAGGTCGTGAACATCTCACCACCTTGGCGCCTTACTCTCTGACTCACCCATCCACTCACTCACACGCTGACTTACCCACTCAACCTCCCACATCAACTTACCCAACCAGCAGTCACTCACCCATTCACTCGCTTACCCCACCCAGCCAACAACTCACCCACTTAATTAACCACTTGCTCACTCACCCTACTAACGTAACCACCCACTGACCCACCAACACACCCACCCACTGACTAACTCACCCACCCACAAACTCACGAACAAAAAAACATACCCACTCAACCCATCGCTCACCCAAGCCCTCACGCACCCACTTACTCAATCACCCACCCACGCACTCACCGACCCAACTCACTTCACCCACCCAACACTCACTTACTGAGCCACTCAATCTCTAACCCACCCACTCACCAAACCACCCACTCAATCTCTAAACCACACACCAATCCTGCGACCGACTCAATCTCTTAACCAAAACTCACAAACCCACCCACCCACTCACTCACCCAGTGACTACCGACTCACTCCATTTATAACCCACCCACTCACTCACTACCCACCTAACCTCCTACCCACACACACTCACCCACCCACCCACTCACTCACTACCCACCTAACCTCCTACCCACACACACTCACCCACCACACATCCACGCACCCACACACTCACCCACCCACTCACTCACTACCCACCTAACCTCCTACCCACACACACTCACCCACCCACTCACTCACTACCCACCTAACCTCCTACCCACACACACTCACCCACCCACTCACTCACTACCACCTAACCTCCTACCACACACACTCACCCACCCACCCACTCACTCACTACCCACCTAACCTCCTACCCACACACACTCACCCACCCACTCACTCACTACCCACCTAACCTCCTACCCACACACACTCACCCCCACCCACTCACTCACTACCCACCTAACCTCCTACCCACACACACTCACCCACCCACACATCCACGCACCCACACACTCACCCACCCACCCACTCACTCACTACCCACCTAACCTCCTACCCACACACACTCACCCACCCACTCACTCATCCATCCATCTACTCACTAACTCACCCAGCCGTGCACCTACTCACCCACTGTAAGATCCATTCACCCTGCCACCTACTCAATTTATAATCCATCTACTCACCCACCCAATCACCCGCCGACTCCCTCAGCCACTTAGCCACTCACCCACTACCCACGCTCACTCACCCAGCCACTGACGTACTACCCATCAAACGTCGCACTCACTCATCCACTCTCCCACTCGGCCACTCATCTGCACACTAAATGGAAATTACGCTTTTTTATTTTTCCAGGTGAGGCCCTCAGCTATATAGATATTTTTCAGAAACCACCTGACCACAAATAACAGCTCAATTAAGTGGCTTTTCACGTATAAAGTTACAGCGGCCAAATTCTATAATTGCATGTTTTAAAATGTGGAGGGAGAACCCGGAGCACCTGGAGAAAATTCCACGTGACCATGGGGAGAACATGCAAATATACAGGCGTCAGGGTCGGGATCGACCTCACGACCTCCTGTATAAAAGGCGTGACGTGACTCTACCGAAAGAACCAACAAGATGAATCCCTGCAGTCACGAAAGCTTTAAATCGAATTTAAAGGCGAGGTAGTTAACAGCTCGCCACCACGGCACTCCACCCACTCACCCATTCAAACACCCACCAATCTTTAATCCACTCACTCCACAATTTACTCACCCACTCACCTACTCAACTATTCACACCCCCACTCACACACCCACCCATTCACCCACTCAACCTCTAACCTACCCACCAACGCACTCGACAACCCACCTACCCACTCACTCACCCAATAAACTAAACAATCTTTTTTATTTTACCAGATAAGGCTCAGAACTATATTAATAATTTTTCACAAGTGACCTGGTTACCTGATTATCACGGAGACAGTTATTGCAGCCAAATCCTCTAAGTGAATGTTGATCTTAAATCTGGAGAGAAAACCTGGAGGACCCGGAGAAAAATCCACACGACCACGGGGAGAACATGCCAACTCCAAATATACAGGTGGAAAGGATGGGATCGAATTCACAAACTCCTGTATACTAGGTGAGGTAGTTAACATCTCGCCACCGTGGTGCCCCACTCTTTGACTCACCCACCCACAAAATCACACACTAACAACTCACCTGCTCAACCTTCGATATTCACTCACCCACCCACTAACTGACCCAACCCACCCACTCAGCCAACAATCTACTCACCCACCCACTAACCTATTCACTCAACTCCTCACTCACCACTCCCCCACACAATCACGCACTGACCTACCCACTAACTCACTCAGTCACTAATTCACCCACCCACTCAACCATCCACCCACTCATGCTACCATCCACTCACTTATCCAGGCACTCACCTACTCACCCATTAAGCCACTCACCCACACAATCACCTAGTTACCCACCCACTCAATCTCTAACCCACCAATTTACTCATCCACTCACCAACCCACCTCTCAGCCACTCCCTCACCCACTCACTCACTTCAAACTATTCACTCACCCACCCACTAATTCACACAATCACCAAACCAACCACTCAATCTCTAACACACTCATCACCTACTCCCTCAACCACTGACCGACCCACTCACCCACCGACTCACCCATTGACTACCCACCAACTCACAGACCCACCCAGCTAATCACCCACTCTATGTGTAGTCCTCACCTCTTCCAGTATTGTGAGATATTCTTCCTCCCAGCGGTTTCTTCACGACAACACCCTGGGGGGTGGGAAAGCCTCTCAACGAGTCGGGCGAGCGGGGCAACAGCCTGGTCATGTTGGGTTCATAGCGCAGTGCGGCACACGCATACACACAAGCAGACCACACACATATGAACACAATAACAACAGTGGGAGCCACTCACGCGATAGGGATGGGCCGCATGGTCCACTCCAGCTCGATGTACGGCTTGCCCGGATACAATGTTAACTACCTCGTCTGGTATACAGGAGGTTGTCGGTTAGATCGCAACCGTGACACCTGTATATTTGGAGTTTGCATGTTCTCTCCGTGGTCAAGTGGATTTTTATTCTGGTCCGCTGGATTTTCCCTACACATTAGAAACAGGCGTTTAGAGTAGTTGGCTGCTATAAATTTCCACATAAGGCACGTTGTTGACCTATTATTTGTGGCCAGGTCACTTCTAAAAAAAGAGTTATGTTACTCAGTGAGATGGGTGAGACACAGGTGATGAGCCTGTGTGTAAGGGGTTGAGTGAGTGAGTGAGTGGTTGAATTAATGATTGAGTGACTAATTGGTTGAGTGAGTGGCTGAGTGAGTGAGTGAATGGTTGAGTGAGTGGCTGAATGAGTGGTTGATGGAGCGATTGGTTCAGTAAGCGAGCGGGTGGTTGAGTGAGCGAGTGAGTGGTTTAGTGAGTGAGTGGTTGAGTGAATTAGTGAGTGGTTGAATGAGTATTTGAATGAGTGAGTGTTTGAACCAATGAGTGAGTGTTTGAGCGCATGATTGTGTGGTTGAGTGAGTGGTTGAGTTAATGACTGAGTGAGTGAGTGGTTGAGTGAATGAATGGTTGAGTGAATGGTTGAGTGAGTGGTTGAGTGAGTAAGTGGTTTCAGTTAGTGGTTGAGTAAGTGAGTGGCTGTACGAGTGGCTGAGTGAGTGAGTGAGCGAGTGGATGAGTGAGTGAGTGGCTGGCGCGCACCTTGCCTGCGTTGTCCCGAGTGTCCCCCTGGTGCCGCCCCGCTGTGTTGCTGCACTCCGCCAGGGTGAGAGCGGCGGTGCCGCGCCCGCAGCTGCTCCAGCGACTACGCCATCTTGCCCAGCCCCTCCTGGCGAGCACGCAGCATGCCCTGGAGCTCCCATCACATGGTGCTGGCAATCTGAGACACCCGCCTGTAGCACACACACACAGAAGAAGAAGAGATACGCGAATGGATTAGGGCGACCCGGGTGACGAGAAGGTCACTACTTCGCCCGGTATACAGGAGGTTCTAAGTTTGATCCAAACCCTGATGCTTACATATTCAATTCTGCTCGTCCAGGCGGGGAGAATCCAATCACGTTTATTCGATGCGATGTTTCTCATGGGATATAATAAGCGACAACATTTGGAGCCCAACCCGAGAAGATTCTGGGATGTGTGTTTTTTGGCAATAACTCTGGACGGAAACGTTGCAGACCCATCAAGGTGGGACTCGTCCAGCGACATAATGGTTGAGTGACTGGTTGAATGAATACTGGAATGGTTGAATAAGTGAGTGTTTGAGTGAGTGGTTCAGTCAGTTAGTGGTTGAGGGAGGGAGTGGCTGAGTGAGCGAGTGGTTGAGTGATTGAGTTAGAGTGACTGAGCGGCTGAGCCACCATCAACACCACCATCACCACCATCACCACCACCACCATCACCACCACCATCACCACCATCACCATCACGACCACCACCACCATCACCACCACCATCACCACCATCACCACCATCATCACCACCATCACCACCACCACGACCACCATCACCACCACCATCACCACACCACCACCACCACCATCACGACCACCACCACCATCACGACCACCACCACCATCACCACCACCACCACCATCACCACACCATCACCACCACCACCTCACCATCACCACCACCACCATCACCACCACCACCATCACCACCACCATCACCACCACCATCACCACTACCACCATCACCACCACCACCATCACCACCACCATCACCACCACATGACCACCACCACCATCACCACCACCACCATCACCACCATCACCATCACCACTACCATCATCACCACCACCACCATCACCACCACCATCACCACCACCATGACCACCATCACCACCACCATGACCACCACCACCATCACCACCACCATCACCATCACCACCACCACCATCATCACCACCATCACCACCACCACCATCACCACCATCACCAACATCACCACCATCATCACCACCACCATCACCACATCACCACTACCACTATCACCACCACCACCATCACCACATCACCAACATCGCCACCACCATCACACCATCACCACCATCACCACCATCACCAACATCACAACCATCATCACCACCACCATCACCAACATCACCACCATCACCACCACCATCACCACCACCACCACCATCACCACCACCATCACCACCACCATCACCATCATCACCACCACCACCACCATCATCACCATCACCACCACCATCACCACCACCATCACCACCATCATCACCACCACCATCACCACCACCACCATCATCACCAACATCACCACCACCATCACCAACACCACCTTCACCACCATCAACACCATCACCACCACCACCACCATCACCACCATCACCAACATCACCACCACCATCACCACCACCACCATCACCACCATCATCACCACCACCACCACCATCACCACCACCAAGACCACCATCACCAACATCACCACCATCATCACCACCACCACCATCACCAACATCACCACCACCATCACCACCATCACCACCACCATCACCACCATCATCACCACCACCACCATCACCACCACCACCATCACCACCACCATCACCACCATCACCAACATCACCACCATCACCACCACCACCATCACCACCACCACCATCACCACCACCACCATCACCACCATCACCATCACCACCATCACCATCACCACCATCACCACCACCATCACCACCATCACCATCACCACCACCATCACCACCACCACCACCATCACCACCACCATCACCACCATCACCATCACAACCATCACCATCACCACCACCATCATCACCACCACCATCACCACCACCATCACAATCATCACCACCACCATCACCACCACCACCATCACCACCATCACCACCACCATCACCACCATCAGCATCACCACCATCACCATCACCACCATCACCACCACCACCATCACCACCACCATCACCACCATCATCACCACCATCACCACCATCATCACCATAATCACCACCATCACCACCATCACCAACATCACCACCACCATCACACCACCATCACCATCACAACCATCACAATCATCACCATCATCACCACCATCACCATCATCACCATCACAACCATCACCATCATCATCACCACCATCATCACCATCACAACCATCACCATCATCATCACCACCATCACCATCATCACCATCACAACCATCACCATCACCACCACCATCATCACCACCACCATCAACACCATCACAATCATCACCACCACCATCACCACCACCACCACCATCATCACCATCATCACCACCATCACCATCATCACCATCACCACCACCACCATCATCACCACCATCACCACCATCACAATCATCACCACCACCACCATCACCACCACCATCACCACCATCACCAACATCACCACCACCATCACCACCACCACCACCATCACCACCATCATCACCACCACCATCACCACCACCAAGACCACCATCACCAACATCACCACCATCATCACCACCACCACCATCACCAACATCACCACCACCATCACCACCATCACCACCACCATCACCACCATCATCACCACCACCATCATCACCACCACCACCATCACCACCACCCACCACCACCACCATCACCATCACCACCATCACCACCATCACCATCATCATCACCACCATCATCACCATCACAACCATCACCATCATCACCATCATCATCACTACCATCACCACCATCACCATCACCACCACCATCATCACCACAACCATCACCACCACCACCATCATCACCACCACCATCACCACCACCACCACCATCACCACCACCACCACCATTACCACCATCACCACCACCATCACCACCACCATCATCACCACCATCACCACCATCATCACCATCATCACCACCACCATCACCACCATCACCAACATCACCACCACCATCACACCACCATCACACCACCATCACCATCACAACCATCACAATCATCACCATCATCACCACCATCACCATCATCACCATCACAACCATCACCATCACCACCACCATCACCACCATCACAATCATCACCACCACCATCACCACCACCACCACCACCCACCATCACCACCATCACCACCCACCACCATCACCACCCTCACCACCACCACCATCACCACCATCATCACCACCACCATCACCACCATCACAATCATCACCACCACCATCACCACCATCACCACCACCACCATCACCACCATCACCATCACCACCATCACCACCACCATCACCACCACCACCACCATCACCACCACCATCACCACCATCACCATCACCACCACCATCACTACCACCACAATCATCACCACCACCATCACCACCATGTGTGAGGCTATGGGTCTCTGTGCATGTCCATCGGTCTCTGTGAGTATGGGGTCGCTGTGTGAGTCTTGAGTGTCTGTAGGAATGTATGGGTCTCTGTTGGAGTCTGGGTTTCTGGGTATGGTTGTTTGTGCGAGTCTTACATGCACACATTTAACTTAAGTGGGGGAAACCGGAGCACCTGGAGAAAACCCACGCATGCAAGGGGGCAGCACTTTAAACCGTACAGGCAAAGATGGCGACTATCCCACTTTCTGTACCTCGCTGCCCACGGGAAGGGGGTTTCACAACATTCGCCGTGTGATCCACTCACCCTTGCTGCCTTGCACTGCTGGATCACAGGCTTGCAACACCACCGCCTGGCGAATAATAGTCATTATTACAAGTTTTATAGCGCGCACAAGAACGACTCAGAGGCAGGAGGAACCACAGCCGTGCAGGAAGGAAGCCACGTGGTGAGCCAGTACCAACAGTTGTCCAAACTCTGCGGTCCTCTATGGAGGCATTTTGCGCTAATTACTGACGAGTGTTTATAGCAGTGGGGGGAACCGGAGTACCCGGAGAAACCCCGTGCGTGCGAGGGTGAAACACTCGATCCCTGTGCAGGTGAAGTTGGCGATTAGTCCACTTGCTCCACTGCCGTCTCCTGGCGAGTCACGTTATGGCACCTCGACGCCCACGGGAAGGTGATTTGCCAACATCATTGTGCGGTGATTCACCAACCCTCGCTACCTTCCACAGTGCTGGATTAGAGACGTGCACTACCAACACCAGGCGAATGATAACAATAATAATAACTTTCTACTTCTAACTTGATAACAATCGGCGAAAAATAACAACAGGCAAATGATAACGACAGGCGAATGAGAACAGTAATTATTATTCCACTTTGAACTTGATAACAATAATTATTTCTACTTTTAATGAAATAACAATTATTTCTACTTATAACGTGATTACAACAATAATAACTATTTCTACTTTTAACTTGATAACAGGCGAATGATAACAGGCAAATGATGAAAACAGGCACCACATCTACGCCTCTACATAAGGAACGAAACAGGTGAATGTCTCCACAAATCTGGCTATTGCCTGATGAAGCTAGTTGTAATTACTGGCGAAACGTCGTACTCAGATTGTAAATGTTGTGGCTTGACTCTCCAACACACCGTGAGCTGTACTAGTGACAAATTGGCATGTGCTGCGTACGTGACAACCCTCACTGGTTGGCTGTGTCGGGTGGCGGTGGGTTTTAACGACACATTTATATATTTACGCGATCTCACCCAAAAAAGAAACCTCTATTATTGATGATATTGGTCACGAAAGTCTACGTGTTAAACAAACCCGAAGGAATCAGAGAAAAATCCACGTGACCACGGGAGAAGATGCAAACTCCAAATATACAGGCATCAGGGTTGGGGTCAAACCTACGAATTCCAATATACCAGTGTAACACGTCGGCTTCCGCGAGGGGGGTTCCATCTCGCCACTGCGGTGCCTCGTTATCTGACTCACCCAACCACTACACTTCTATAGCCACCCACACACTCACTCACCCTGCCACCCACTCACCCTGCCACCCACTCACCCTGCCACCCACTCACCCTGCCACCCACACACTCACTCACCCTGCCACTCACCCTGCCACCCACTCACCCTGCCACCCACTCACCCTGCCACCCACTCACCCTGCCACCCACTCACCCTGCCACCCACTCACCCTGCCACCCACTCACCCTGCCACCCACTCACCCTGCCACCCACTCACCCTGCCACCCACTCACCCTGCCACCCACTCACCCTGCCACCCACTCACCCTGCCACCCACTCACCCTGCCACCCACTCACCCTGCCACCCACTCACCCTGCCACCCACTCACCCTGCCACCCACTCACCCTGCCACCCACTCAACGGCTAACTCACTCGCTCAAGCACGCACTCAGCCACTCAAGAACTTACTGTGCACCCACCGACACACCCACTCATTAACTCAACGACCCACCCACCAATCCACTCACTCACTCACTGACTCACTCACTCTAAACTCCACCCACCCGCTCACCCAGCCACCCACCCAACCACCCACGCACTCAATCACCCACCTACCCACTCACCCACTCAATAAACGAAAACTTAACTATTTCTCAATGTACCAGCAAAGGTCCACAGAGCTATACAGATCTTTTTCAAAAGCGACCTTGTTACAAATGGCAGGTAAACAAAGTGGCTTATCACATAAACATTTATTGCAGCCACATCCTCTGAATGCAACTTTATTCTCAATGCAGAGTTAAAACCCCGAGGACCCGGAGAAAAATCCACACGCCAACGGGGAGAACATGCCAACTCCAAATATACAGGTGGAAAGGATGGGATCGAATTCACAAACTCCTGTATACTAGGTGAGGTAGTTAACATCTCGCCACCGTGGTGCCCCACTCTTTGACTCACCCACCCACAAAATCACACACTAACAACTCACCTGCTCAACCTTCGATATTCACTCGCCCACCCACTAACTGACCAACCCACCCACTCAGCCAACAATCTACTCACCCACCCACTAACCTATTCACTCAACTCCTCACTCACCACTCCCCCACACAATCACGCACTGACCTACCCACTAACTCACTCAGTCAGTCACTAATTCACCCACCCACTCAACCATCCACCCACTCATGCTACCATCCACTCACTTACTTATCCAGGCACTCACCTACTCACCCATTAAGCCACTCACCCACACAATCACCTAGTTACCCACCCACTAAATCTCTAACCCACCAATTTACTCATCCACTCACCAACCCACCTCTCAGCCACTCCCTCACCCACTCACTCACTTCAAACTATTCACTCACCCACCCACCCACTAATTCACACAATCACCAAACCAACCACTCAATCGCTAACACACTCATTCACCTACTCCCTCAACCACTGACCGACCCACTCACCCACCGACTCACCCATTGACTCACCCACCAACTCACTCACAGACCCACCCAGTTAATCACCCACTCTATGTGTAGTCCTCACCTCTTCCAGTATTGTGAGATATTCTTCCTCCCAGCGGTTTCTTCACGACAACGCCCTGGGGGGTGGGAAAGCCTCTCAACGAGTCGGGCGAGCGGGGCAACAGCCTGGTCATGTTGGGTTCATAGCGCAGTGCGGCACACGCATACACACAAGCAGACCACACACATATGAACACAATAACAACAGTGGGAGCCACTCACGCGATAGGGATGGGCCGCATGGTCCACTCCAGCTCGATGTACGGCTTGCCCGGATACAATGTTAACTACCTCGTCTGGTATACAGGAGGTTGTCGGTTAGATCGTAACCGTGACACCTGTATATTTGGAGTTTGCATGTTCTCTCCGTGGTCAAGTGGATTTTTATTCTGGTCCGCTGGATTTTCCCTACACATTAGAAACAGGCGTTTAGAGTAGTTGGCTGCTATAAATTTCCACATAAGGCACGTTGTTGACCTATTATTTGTGGCCAGGTCACTTCTAAAAAAAGAGTTGTGTTACTCAGTGAGATGGGTGAGACACAGGTGATGAGCCTGTGTGTAAGGGGTTGAGTGAGTGAGTGAGTGGTTGAATTAATGATTGAGTGACTAATTGGTTGAGTGAGTGGCTGAGTGAGTGAGTGAATGGTTGAGTGAGTGGCTGAATGAGTGGTTGATGGAGCGATTGGTTCAGTAAGCGAGCGGGTGGTTGAGTGAGCGAGTGAGTGGTTCAGTGAGTGAGTGGTTGAGTGAATTAGTGAGTGGTTGAATGAGTATTTGAATGAGTGAGTGTTTGAACCAATGAGTGAGTGTTTGAACCAATGAGTGAGTGTTTGAGCGCATGAGTGTGTGGTTGAGTGAGTGGTTGAGTTAATGATTGAGTGAGTGGTTGAGTGAATGAATGTTTGAGTGAATGGTTGAGTGAGTGGTTGAGTGAGTGAGTAGTTGAGTGAGTGGTTTCAGTTAGTGGTTGAGTAAGTGAGTGGCTGTACGAGTGGCTGAGTGAGTGAGTGAGCGAGTGGATGAGTAAATGAGTGGCTGGCGCGTACCTTGCCTGCGTTGTCCAGAGTGTCCCGCTGGTGCCGCCCCGCTGTGTTGCTGCACTCCGCCAGGGTGAGAGCGGCGGTGCAGCGCCCGCAGCTGCTCCAGCGACTACGCCACCTTGCCCAGCCCCTCCTGGCGAGCACGCAGCATGCCCTGGAGCTCCCATCACATGGTGCTGGCAATCTGAGACACCCGCCTGTAGCACACACACACAGAAGAAGAAGAAGAGATACGCGAATGGATTAGGGCGACCCGGGTGACGAGAAGGTCACTACTTCGCCCGGTATACAGGAGGTTCTAAGTTTGATCCAAACCCTGATGCTTACATATTCAATTCTGCTCATCCAGGCGGGGAGAATCCAATCACATTCATTCGATGCGATGTTTCTCATGGGATATAATAAGCGACAACATTTGGACCCCAAACCGAGAGGATTCTGGGATGTTTGTGGTTTTTTGGCAATAACTCTGGACACGTTGCAGACCCATCAAGGTGGGACTCGTCCAGCGACATAATGGTTGAGTGACTGGTTGAATGAATACTGGAATGGTTGAATAAGTGAGTGTTTGAGTGAGTGGTTCAGTCAGTTAGTGGTTGAGGGAGTGAGTGGCTGAGTGAGCGAGTGATTGAGTTAGAGGGTTGGTGAGTGAGTGGGTGGGTGAGTGAGTGGGTGGGTGAGTGAGTGAGTGAGTGGGTGAGTGGGTGGGTGGGTGGGTGAGTGGGTGAGTGAGTAGGTGAGTGAGTGGGTGAGTGAGTGAGTGGGTGAGTGGGTGAGTGGGTGAGTGAGTGAGTGGGTGAGTGAGTGAGTGGGTGAGTGGGTGGGTGAGTGGGTGAGTGAGTAGGTGGGTGGGTGAGTAGGTGGGTGGGTGAGTGGGTGAGTGAGTGAGTGGGTGAGTGAGTGGGTGAGTGAGTGAGTGAGTGGGTGGGTGAGTGGGTGGGTGAGTGAGTGGGTGAGTGAGTGAGTAGGTGGGTGGGTGGGTGAGTGGGTGGGTGAGTGGGTGAGTGGGTGGGTGGGTGAGTGGGTGAGTGGGTGGGTGGGTGAGTGGGTGAGTGAGTGGGTGAGTGGGTGAGTGGGTGAGTGAGTGGGTGGGTGAGTGGGTGAGTGGGTGAGTGAGTGGGTGAGTGAGTGGGTGGGTGGGTGAGTAGGTGGGTGGGTGGCTGGGTGAGTGAGTGGGTGAGTGAGTGGGTGGGTGGGTGGGTGAGTGAGTAGGTGAGTGAGTGGGTGAGTGGGTGAGTGAGTGGGTGGGTGGGTGAGTGAGTGGGTGGGTGGGTGGGTGAGTGGGTGGGTGAGTGAGTGGGTGAGTGGGTGGGTGAGTGAGTGGGTGAGCGAGTGAGTGGGTGGGTGAGTGGGTGGATGAGTTAGTGAGTGGGTGAGTGGATGGGCGAATGGGTGAGTAAGTGGATGAGTGGATGAGTGAGTGGGTGGGTGGGTGGGTGAGTGGGTGGGTGAGTGGGTGAGTGTGTGGGTGAGTGGGTGAGTGGGTGGGTGAGTGAGTGGGTGAGTGAGTGAGTGAGTGGGTGGGTGAGTGGCTGGGTGAGTGGGTGGGGTGAGTGAGTGGGTGGGGTGAGTGAGTGAGTGGGTGGGGTGAGTGGGTGGGTGAGTGGGTGAGTTGGTGGGTGGGTGAGTGGGTGGGGTGAGTGAGTGGGTGGGTGAGTGAGTGGGTCGGGTGAGTGGGTGAGTGAGTGGGTGGGGTGAGTGGGTGGGGTGAGTGAGTGGGTGAGTGGGTGGGTGGGTGAGTGGGTGGGTGGGTGAGTGGGTGAGTGAGTGAGTGGGTGGGGTGGGTGGGTGAGTGGGTGGGGTGGGTGAGTGGGTGAGTGAGTGGGTGGGGTGGGTGGGTGGGTGAGTGGGTGGGGTGGGTGGGGTGGGTGGGTGGGTGGGTGGGTGGGTGGGTGGGTGAGTGAGTGAGTGAGTGGGTGAGTGAGTGGGTGGGTGAGTGGGTGAGTGAGTAGGTGAGTGAGTGGGTGAGTGAGTGAGTGAGTGAGTGGGTGAGTGAGTGGGTGAGTGGGTGAGTGGGTGGGTGAGTGAGTGAGTGGGTGGGTGAGTGAGTGAGTGAGTGGGTGAGTGGGTGGGTGAGTGGGTGGGTGAGTGGGTGAGTGAGTAGGTGAGTGAGTGGGTGAGTGAGTGGGTGAGTGGGTGAGTGAGTGAGTGAGTGGGTGAGTGAGTGGGTGAGTGAGTGGGTGGATGAGTGGGTGAGTGAGTAGGTGGGTGGGTGAGTAGGTGGGTGGGTGAGTGGGTGAATGAGTGAGTGGGTGAGTGAGTGGGTGAGTGAGTGAGTGGGTGGGTGAGTGGGTGGGTGAGTGGGTGGGTGAGTGGGTGAGTGTGTGGGTGAGTGGGTGAGTGGGTGGGTGAGTGAGTGGGTGAGTGAGTGGGTGAGTGGGTGGGTGGGTGGGTGGGTGAGTGGGTGGGTGAGTGGGTGGGTGGGTGAGTGGGTGAGTGGGTGAGTGAGTGGGTGAGTGGGTGAGTGGGTGAGTGAGTGGGTGGGTGAGTGGGTGAGTGGGTGAGTGAGTGGGTGAGTGAGTGGGTGGGTGGGTGATTGAGTAGGTGGGTGGGTGGGTGGGTGGGTGAGTGAGTGGGTGGGTGGGTGGGTGAGTGGGTGGGTGGGTGAGTGAGTGAGTGAGTGAGTGGGTGGGTGAGTGAGTGGGTGGGTGAGTGAGTGGGTGAGCGAGTGAGTGGGTGGGTGAGTGGGTGGATGAGTTAGTGAGTGGGTGAGTGGATGGGCGAATGGGTGAGTAAGTGGATGAGTGGATGAGTGAGTGGGTGAGTGAGTGGGTGGGTGAGTGGGTGGGTGAGTGGGTGGGTGAGTGGGTGAGTGTGTGGGTGAGTGGGTGAGTGGGTGGGTGAGTGAGTGGGTGAGTGAGTGGGTGAGTGAGTGGGTGAGCGAGTGAGTGAGTGGGTGGGTGAGTGGGTGGGTGAGTGGGTGGGGTGAGTGAGTGGGTGGGGTGAGTGAGTGAGTGAGTGGGTGGGGTGAGTGGGTGGGTGAGTGGGTGAGTTGGTGGGTGGGTGAGTGGGTGGGGTGAGTGAGTGGGTGGGTGAGTGAGTGGGTCGGGTGAGTGGGTGAGTGAGTGGGTGGGGTGAGTGGGTGGGGTGAGTGAGTGGGTGAGTGGGTGGGTGGGTGAGTGGGTGGGTGAGTGAGTGGGTGGGGTGGGTGGGTGAGTGGGTGGGGTGGGTGAGTGGGTGAGTGAGTGGGTGGGGTGGGTGGGTGAGTGGGTGGGGTGGGTGGGGTGGGTGGGTGGGTGGGTGGGTGGGTGAGTGAGTGAGTGGGTGAGTGAGTGGGTGGGTGAGTGGGTGAGTGAGTAGGTGAGTGAGTGGGTGAGTGAGTGAGTGGGTGAGTGAGTGGGTGAGTGGGTGAGTGAGTGAGTGGGTGAGTGAGTGGGTGAGTGAGTGGGTGGGTGAGTGGGTGAGTGAGTAGGTGGGTGGGTGAGTGAGTGAGTGGGTGAGTGAGTGAGTGGGTGAGTGGGTGGGTGAGTGAATAGGTGGGTGGGTGGGTGAGTGAGTGGGTGAGTGAGTAGGTGGGTGGGTGGGTGAGTGGGTGGGTAAGTGGGTGGGTGGGTGAGTGGGTGAGTGGGTGGGTGAGTGGGTGAGTGAGTGGGTGAGTGGGTGGGTGAGTGGGTGAGTGGGTGGGTGAGTGAGTGGGTGGGTGAGTGGGTGAGTGAGTAGGTGGGTGGGTGGGTGGGTGAGTGGGTGAGTGAGTGGGTGGGTGGGTGGGTGAGTGAGTAGGTGGGTGGGTGGGTGGGTGAGTGAGTGGGTGAGTGAGTGGGTGAGTGGGTGGGTGGGTGAGTGGGTGGGGTGAGTCGGGTGAGTGGGTGGGTGGGTGAGTGAGTGGGTGAGTGAGTGGGTGAGTGGGTGAGTGGGTGGGTGAGTGGGCGAGTGAGTGAGTGGGTGAGTGGGTGGGTGGGTGAGTGGGTGGGTGATTGGGTGAGTGAGTGGGTGAGTGAGTGGGTGGGTGAGCGGGTGAGTGAGTGGGTGAGTGAGTGGGTGAGTGAGTGGGTGGGGTGAGTGGGTGGGGTGAGTGAGTGGGTGAGTGGGTGGGTGGGTGAGTGGGTGGGTGAGTGGGTGAGTGAGTGAGTGGGTGGGGTGGGTGGGTGAGTGGGTGGGGTGGGTGAGTGGGTGAGTGAGTGGGTGAGGTGGGTGGGTGGGTGAGTGGGGTGGGTGGGGTGGGTGGGTGGGTGGGTGGGTGAGTGAGTGAGTGGGTGAGTGAGTGGGTGGGTGAGTGGGTGAGTGAGTAGGTGAGTGAGTGGGTGAGTGAGTGAGTGGGTGAGTGAGTGGGTGAGTGGGTGAGTGGGTGGGTGAGTGAGTGGGTGGGTGAGTGAGTGGGTGAGTGGGTGGGTGAGTGGGTGGGTGAGTGGGTGAGTGAGTAGGTGAGTGAGTGGGTGAGTGAGTGAGTGGGTGAGTGGGTGAGTGGGTGAGTGAGTGAGTGGGTGAGTGAGTGGGTGAGTGAGTGGGTGGGTGAGTGGGTGAGTGAGTAGGTGGGTGGGTGAGTAGGTGGGTGGGTGAGTGGGTGAGTGAGTGGGTGAGTGAGTGGGTGAGTGAGTGAGTGGGTGGGTGAGTGGGTGGGTGAGTGGGTGGGTGAGTGGGTGAGTGTGTGGGTGAGTGGGTGAGTGGGTGGGTGAGTGAGTGGGTGAGTGAGTGGGTGAGTGGGTGGGTGGGTGAGTGGGTGGGTGAGTGGGTGGGTGGGTGAGTGGGTGAGTGGGTGGGTGGGTGAGTGGGTGAGTGGGTGAGTGGGTGAGTGAGTGGGTGGGTGAGTGGGTGAGTGGGTGAGTGAGTGGGTGAGTGAGTGGGTGGGTGGGTGAGTGAGTAGGTGGGTGGGTGGGTGGGTGAGTGAGTGGGTGAGTGAGTGGGTGGGTGGGTGGGTGAGTGGGTGGGTGGGTGAGTGAGTGAGTGGGTGGGTGAGTGAGTGGGTGAGTGGGTGGGTGAGTGAGTGGGTGAGCGAGTGAGTGGGTGGGTGAGTGGGTGGATGAGTTAGTGAGTGGGTGAGTGGATGGGCGAATGGGTGAGTAAGTGGATGAGTGGATGAGTGAGTGGGTGAGTGAGTGGGTGGGTGGGTGAGTGGGTGGGTGAGTGGGTGAGTGGGTGAGTGTGTGGGTGAGTGGGTGAGTGGGTGGGTGAGTGAGTGGGTGAGTGAGTGGGTGAGTGAGTGAGTGGGTGAGCGAGTGAGTGAGTGGGTGGGTGAGTGGGTGGGTGAGTGGGTGGGGTGAGTGAGTGGGTGGGGTGAGTGAGTGAGTGAGTGGGTGGGGTGAGTGGGTGGGTGAGTGGGTGAGTTGGTGGGTGGGTGAGTGGGTGGGGTGAGTGAGTGGGTGGGTGAGTGAGTGGGTCGGGTGAGTGGGTGAGTGAGTGGGTGGGGTGAGTGGGTGGGGTGAGTGGGTGGGGTGAGTGGGTGGGTGGGTGAGTGGGTGGGTGGGTGAGTGAGTGAGTGGGTGGGGTGGGTGGGTGAGTGGGTGGGGTGGGTGAGTGGGTGAGTGAGTGGGTGGGGTGGGTGGGTGAGTGGGTGGGGTGGGTGGGGTGGGTGGGGTGGGTGGGTGGGTGGGTGGGTGGGTGAGTGAGTGGGTGAGTGAGTGGGTGGGTGAGTGGGTGAGTGAGTAGGTGAGTGAGTGGGTGAGTGAGTGGGTGAGTGAGTGGGTGAGTGGGTGAGTGAGTGAGTGGGTGAGTGAGTGAGTGGGTGAGTGAGTGGGTGGGTGAGTGGGTGAGTGAGTAGGTGGGTGGGTGAGTGAGTGAGTGAGTGGGTGAGTGAGTGAGTGGGTGAGTGGGTGGGTGAGTGAGTAGGTGGGTGGGTGGGTGAGTGAGTGGGTGAGTGAGTGAGTAGGTGGGTGGGTGGGTGAGTGGGTGGGTAAGTGGGTGGGTGGGTGAGTGGGTGGGTGGGTGAGTGAGTGAGTGGGTGGGTGAGTGAGTGGGTGAGTGGGTGGGTGAGTGAGTGGGTGAGCGAGTGAGTGGGTGGGTGAGTGGGTGGATGAGTTAGTGAGTGGGTGAGTGGATGGGCGAATGGGTGAGTAAGTGGATGAGTGGATGAGTGAGTGGGTGAGTGAGTGGGTGGGTGGGTGAGTGGGTGGGTGAGTGGGTGAGTGGGTGAGTGTGTGGGTGAGTGGGTGAGTGGGTGGGTGAGTGAGTGGGTGAGTGAGTGGGTGAGTGAGTGGGTGAGCGAGTGAGTGAGTGGGTGGGTGAGTGGGTGGGTGAGTGGGTGGGGTGAGTGAGTGGGTGGGGTGAGTGAGTGAGTGAGTGGGTGGGGTGAGTGGGTGGGTGAGTGGGTGAGTTGGTGGGTGGGTGAGTGGGTGGGGTGAGTGAGTGGGTGGGTGAGTGAGTGGGTCGGGTGAGTGGGTGAGTGAGTGGGTGGGGTGAGTGGGTGGGGTGAGTGGGTGGGGTGAGTGGGTGGGTGGGTGAGTGGGTGGGTGGGTGAGTGAGTGAGTGGGTGGGGTGGGTGGGTGAGTGGGTGGGGTGGGTGAGTGGGTGAGTGAGTGGGTGGGGTGGGTGGGTGAGTGGGTGGGGTGGGTGGGGTGGGTGGGGTGGGTGGGTGGGTGGGTGGGTGGGTGAGTGAGTGAGTGGGTGAGTGAGTGGGTGGGTGAGTGGGTGAGTGAGTAGGTGAGTGAGTGGGTGAGTGAGTGGGTGAGTGAGTGGGTGAGTGGGTGAGTGAGTGAGTGGGTGAGTGAGTGAGTGGGTGAGTGAGTGGGTGGGTGAGTGGGTGAGTGAGTAGGTGGGTGGGTGAGTGAGTGAGTGAGTGGGTGAGTGAGTGAGTGGGTGAGTGGGTGGGTGAGTGAGTAGGTGGGTGGGTGGGTGAGTGAGTGGGTGAGTGAGTGAGTAGGTGGGTGGGTGGGTGAGTGGGTGGGTAAGTGGGTGGGTGGGTGGGTGAGTGGGTGAGTGGGTGGGTGAGTGGGTGAGTGGGTGAGTGGGTGGGTGAGTGGGTGAGTGGGTGGGTGAGTGAGTGGGTGGGTGAGTGAGTGGGTGAGTGAGTAGGTGGGTGGGTGGGTGGGTGAGTGGGTGAGTGAGTGGGTGGGTGGGTGAGTGAGTAGGTGGGTGGGTGGGTGGGTGAGTGAGTGGGTGAGTGAGTGGGTGAATGAGTGGGTGAGTGGGTGGGTGGGTGAGTGGGTGGGGTGAGTCGGGTGAGTGGGTGGGTGGGTGAGTGAGTGGGTGAGTGAGTGGGTGAGTGGGTGAGTGGGTGGGTGAGTGGGCGAGTGAGTGAGTGGGTGAGTGGGTGGGTGGGTGAGTGGGTGGGTGATTGGGTGAGTGAGTGGGTGAGTGAGTGGGTGGGTGAGCGGGTGAGTGAGTGGGTGAGTGAGTGGGTGGGTGAGTGGGTTGAGTGAGTGGGTGGGTGGGTGAGTGGGTGGGTGAGTGAGTGGATGAGTTGGTGGGGTGAGCGAGTGAGTGGGTGGGTGGGTGAGTGGGTGGGTGAGTGAGTGGGTGGGTGGGTGAGTAGGTGGGTGGGTGGGTGGGTGAGTGGGTGGGTGGGTGAGTGGGTGGGTGAGTGGGTGAGTGGGTGGGTGGGAGTGAGTGGGTGAGTGAGTGGGTGAGTGGGTGGGTGAGTGAGTGGGTGGGGTGAGTGGGTGAGTGAGTGAGTGGGTGGGTGAGTGAGTGGGTGAGTGGGTGGGTGAGTGAGTGGGTGAGTGAGTGGGTGAGTGGGTGAATGGGTGAGTGAGTGGGTAAGTGAGTGGGTGAGTGGGTGGGTGAGTGGGTGAGTGAGTGGGTGAGTGAGTGGGTGAGTGGGTGGGTGAGTGGGTGGGGTGGTCGTGGATGGGGAAGCCAATAATTCAGCAAATTACGTCATTGTTGCTGAATACGTCATTGTTGCAGATTACGTCATTGTTGCTGATTACTTCATTGTTGCTGATTACGTCATTGTTGCTGATTACGTCATTGTTGATTATGCATGTTCTTTGAAAAAATTGTTAGAGCTCATGCACACTTTGGCCCTCTGTTTTGTATGTCAAAGACAGCCATGTCAGAGCCTTTGTTGATGTATTGGCAAACACATTGGATGGCTTATTTTAGAATAGCAGAATTTCAAATTAAAGTGGGCCTGGAAGATCTTGCACAGTAGAGGGCAGTAGGGAACGATCCACCGGTTGTGAACCTTCATTAGCGAATTAGTGGCAGGTGTGAGCGTTGTTTGAAATCCATCTCGCTCAGTATTTCTGTGACGATATAGAAGGATAGCCATCATGTGCCGACTGAGCGTCTTTCAAGTAGTTCTATGGATACCACTTGGTGCACCTGTGGTCTTGCATTCATGGCTAATATGTCTGTCTATAGTTTTCTGGTTAGATTTTATGTCGCTATTTCATTATACCTGATGATGATTGCTTGTGTTGCAATCGAAACGTCGTATTCTATTATTTAATTTAATTTATTATTTTATCTTTAGACGTGACTTAACCGAAAGAAACAAATAATAATTCCTGCAGTCACGAAAGTTCTAAAATTAAGATTGAACCACTTCTACGGGGAAGTTTTAAACTTATCTTCTGTTTTCTCTCTCTCAGACTACTTGTTCTCTCTGCCTGTGTCCTCTCTTTGGAATGTTCACACTTAAATTCTAACTTAGCAATCTTTGAAATACGTAATCAACCAGGCTATGCGTTAATTGTTTGTTGACCGACCCTCTGTGTTGTATTACATTACATTTTGATATTTTACTAGGTTATTTCATTTTAGTGTGTCCTCCTGATTTTCAGGCTTGCTTGCCGTGTCATCGCACTTGCAGCAACACGTTTGGTTGTCCACTCATTGATATGCTAATTTTTTCTCTAACCCCCCCTCCCTCTCTCTGCGTCCGCCCTCCTCTGTCTATTTAAGGCCACCCCACAGAGACGACCACCTCTCTCTGTTACCTGTGTTGCTCTCTCTATGTATCTTGGTGATATCTGTCTGCTAATATGTCTGTCTATAGTTTTCTGGTTAGATTTTATGTCGCTATTTCATTATACCTGATGATGATTGCTTGTGTTGCAATCGAAACGTCGTATTCTATTATTTAATTTAATTTATTATTTTATCTTTAGACGTGACTTAACCGAAAGAAACAAATAATAATTCCTGCAGTCACGAAAGTTCTAAAATTAAGATTGACCCACCTACCAACCCACTCACCCACCTACTCACTCACCACCTGCTCATTCACTCACCCACCCACTCACTTACCTACCCACCAACCCACACACCCACCTACCAACCCACCCACACACTCACTTACCCACCCACCTACTCACTCACCACCTGCTCACTCACTCACCCACCCACTCACTTACCTACCCACCTACCCACTCACCCACCTACTCACTCAATCACCCACACACTCACTTACCTACCCACCTACCCACTCACCCAGTCACTTACCTATCCACCTACCCACTCACTCACGTTTTTGGCACTATCCAAAGACGCCGCCTTCATTGGTCGTAATAAGCATGATGAGGTCATAAACTTTGAGTTTTAAGACCCTTGCTAAGATGTCATGTCTGTCTGGTGGCTTTTGGTTTTGATAAAGGTAAACCTGTATCTCCTTTCATTTGGGATTGCAAGTGAAGGTGATGAAGAGATGGGGCGTGGAATATTGGCTGATGAACATCATGGCATCCTGAGTCTTCTCATGCATGTATCTTGGTAGAGCGGTGAAGAATGAAGGCAAAAGAACTAATCAGCCCACATTGTGACCTTGATTTTAAGCTTTCGTGACTGCAGGAATCCATATTGTGGTTCTTTCGTTAATGTCACGTAGGTATTAAATAAAATAAATCACGACGTTTCAGGTGCAACACCAGTTTCAGTTTCATTTATTAGGATTTACCCGTGAGCCATTCGGCTGTTGATTTGGGTTCATCCGCAACAAACAATCAAATTACAAGATACACCTAAAATTCATTGTACACAAATCTGAACATCACGTACGCAAACAATAAAATCCTACAGAAAAAGCACAACCCGTCCATGCTGTGCACAAAAGTGCAAAAAAAATCATATTTCGATGTTTGATCCCAATAACAATCATAACAAACACATATCAAAATTATAAGTATAAATCTACTAAATAAAAAAATCGGGCCAAACCAAGCCCCTCTAAAACTTACTAAAACAATGCTCTATAAACAACGTAACAGTTTTCCCAACAAATGTGATTAAAAGTTTACAATAGCGACACACACATCACTAAACGTAGCAATCCTTTGCTAGCAGCATAAGTCAATCCATAACAGCCGGATTAACAATAGCAGTAGCAGCGCACCACAATCACAATACACAAAAAGTTAATACGTCGGTCATCTATTTCATACGTCTGTAATGCGAGCGTAAATGGGCAGGTCGGATGTGACGATCCGAGAGGGAGGAGTCAGGGTCACGTGGGAGAGGGAGGAGTCAGGGTCACGTGGGCGAGGGGTTATAGGAGGGAGACCGGGAGACATCAGGGGAGTCGAGGGAGTGAAGAGGGAGACCACGTTGGGTGGTCGCCGTGCCTCAGCCTGGTGGCTGAGGGGCTCATCGGACGGCGCCAGCCAGCGGGGTGAGGAGAGAGCAGAGTGCGCGGGGCGCACTCTGCTGAGGCAGACGCTAACTTTCCCACCTGACGATGGACGCTTGTGTTGCGCCTGAAACGTCGTGATTTCTATTATTTTATACCGACGTATATTCAATTCTATAAAACAAAATTCTATTTGTGGAGCCGCTACAGATTTATTTGGGTAGGAATGTCAATGGTCAGCAAAGGCACTTCCATTATGTTTCCTTTAAAAAAAAGCTTACAGGTACTGCTTAAAGACACACACACCATGAGTCAGATTTCAAATCCACTCCCTTCCAAACTAGGTATGTTAATATACAATTAAGATTTAGGAATCTTAATTGTATATTAAGATTCCTAAATGTTGAATGTATGCACCTTCCGGCCAAAGTAAATTCCTTGTCTGTGCGAACTTTCATGGCGATAAAACCCTTTCTGATTCTGATTCAGATATAAGTGATGGACATGCTGTTAAGTCCAATAAATTGTTTGCTTCTGATGCTCAGGCACTCAAAATTGTGTTGTTTCAAGATGCATTGAAGTGGTTAATCCACTCGGATCTGCAAAGCAAAAGCACAAAGTCCTTGCAGTGTATTACACCCTGGGAAACTTGTATCCACAACACCGTGCAACTGTAAATCATATACAACTTGCATTGTTGTGTCTGGAAAAGGACTGTACATATTTTGGTTCTGAGAATGTTTTTAAAGTCACGTAGGTAAGAAAATAAAATAAAATGTTACGAAAAAAAATATTTTTTGCTTTTTTTTTCTACCTCCCTAACTTGACCGAAAGAACCAAAGAGTTTGTAATTAGATGTTATAGAGGGTATTCTGCCTCACGGCAGGGGTTTTGCCTCACGGCAGATGGGGGGGGGGGGGGGGCGTATGTTCACAAGGAATTTCCTGTTTTTAATGCTAATTTTGGTCACGTGACCAGGAAGTTGCGATTTAAGATTCCCGCTCAACCACGCGGGCGTCGGCCATTACGCACATAATTCAAGATGGCGGCACACATCGCGTCCCAGTGAAGCCAGCCGCAGTTGTCCATCGTGGGACCCTAAGAAGCGTTGTCTTATTACCTCGTTAAACTCAACAAATGACGTTTGGAGTCGGATGTTCACCCTGGCTCTGAGGGTTTATTGGACGCGAGCTTATCTACTCAGCTAGCGGTGCAACGCAGCGCACAGCGATTTTGATGTGTGCCGCCATCTTGAATTATGTGTGTAATGGCCGACGCCCGCGTGGTGAAGCCAGCCGCAATTGTCCATCGTTAAACTCAATAAATGACGTTTGGAGT
>WFAB01001991.1:0-66943 GCA_018977245.1 Lethenteron camtschaticum
TCCACTCAGCTCCACGTCCTCCTGTACCACATCACTCCATCTCTTCTCTAGCCCGTGCCGCACCCGTTTAGCCCCCTCGATCCGGCCGAACAAAAGCTGTTTAGGCATGCGGTGGCTGGGCATGCGGGCTACATGACCCAGCCAACGCAGCCTTGCCTGCCGGAGGAGCTCACTGATGGGACTTTGCCCAGATCTTTCAAGGATTTGTGAGCTCCTCACACAATCCAGCCTGGTTAAACCCAACAACCACCACAACAACCACCACACAAACAACAACCCACCACAACAACCACACAACCACCACCACACAACAACAACCACAACAACCACCACCACACAAAACAACCACAACAACACCACCACACAAACAACCATCACCACAACAACCACCACCACACAAACAACAACCACACACAACAACAACCACCACACACAACAACCACACACAACAACACACCACCACAACAACAACAACCACACCACACAAACAACAACCACAAAAACAACACCACCACCACAACAACAAACCAACCCACCACAACCACACACACAACACAACCACCACACAACCACCACACCAAACAACACCACCACCACAACAACACCACCACAACCACTACAACCACCACCACAACAACAACCACCACCACCACCACCACAGCACCACCACCACCACAACCACCACAATAACCACCACAACAACCACCACAACAACCACCACAACACCACACAACCACAACCACCACACAACCACCACAACAACCACCACAACCACCACAACAACCACCACACAACCACCACAACAACAACCTCCAACCTGGGTGCCGCCATCTTGAACTTGGCGATGGTCTCCGGGTTATGACGTCACCGGGAATCGTTTGTTCGATTCTCATCGATTCTAATCGTTGGTTTGCGCGTCTCTCTCTGCTAATCGATTCCCATCGATTATAATCATCGTTTTGCGTGTCTCCCTCTCTCTGATGATCGATTATCATCGATTCAATTATCCGTTCCGCTGGCTCCGTGTGGCTATGAGATGTTGACCACCTCGCCTGGTCTACAGGAGGTCGTGGGATCGATTTGAGGCTGAGTCGACGTAGGGGAGGCCCAGAACCGGTTCAGATAATCGTCACCGGTGTTGGCCGTGAGCGGGAATCGAACCCGGGTCGCTAGGGTCGTAGTGCAGCGTAGCGCTAACCACTACACCACCGCTCCCCACATAAAGACACACGCACACAGACACAGACACACACACAGACACACACGAACACACACACGCGCAGACACACACACACACACACAGACACACACACACGAACACACACGCGCACACAGACACACACACACACACAGACACACACGAACACACACACGCGCACACACAGACACACACGAACACACACACGCGCACACACGCGCACAAACACACAGACACACACAGACACACACACACAGACACACACAGACACACGCACACACACAGACACACACACAGAGACACACACAGACACGCACACACACACACACGTACAGACACACAGACACATACACACATGCACACACGCGCACACACAGACACACACACAGACACGCGCGCACACACACAGACACACACACACACAGAGAGACACACAGACACACACACGCGCACACACAGACACGCGCGCACACACAGACACGCACACACACACAGAGAGACACACAGACACACACACGCGCACACACACGCACACACGTACAGACACACACACACAGACACACACGTACACACATGCACACACGCACACACACTTACACACACGCACACACACGCACACACACACCTACACACACGCACACACAACAACAACTGCCATTCGTCGACTGACTGAGAAGAACACGCACGGACACGCGTGGACACGCACGCACACGCACGGACACGCACTGACACGCACGCACACGCACTGACACGCATAGGATTCGGGGGGGGGGGGTGCGTCAGGCGAACGTATGCAGGTTGGGGGGGGGGTGTAAAAAGTCCACGTGCGTACAGGGACGGGGGATGGGTCAAGTTTTGACAGATTTGTGCGTACCTACGACTCAATGGATGGCCCCTAAATAGAACCATCTCGGAGGTTGTCACCGCTGCGCGGGGTTCAGCGCTTCTCCGCACCCCGCGTGTGTGCTGCAGCTCACTGCTCCCACGTGCTGGGGAGCTACTGAAAGAAGAAGTCACGTTTGAAGCTTTCGTGACGGCAAGGATTCATATTCTTAGGTTTTTTCGGTAAAGTCACTGTGTAGGTAAAAAATTAAAATAATAAAGTAAAATAAAATAAAAATCACGACGTTTCGGAGGCAACACAAGCTTCCGTCTTCAGGTGGAACCGTCACAGCCCGACAGCTGTATCAAGTAAATGAGAGATTGCAGGAGCTACCACTCCGTATGTGAGTGTGAAAGCGATGGGTATTACCTTGTTATCTCGGCATCTCTTGAGGAAGGCCGGCGTCTCGAGAAGCTGTGACTTCTTGTCTCGTCTGTTAAAAACTCTAACAGATAGGTGGAATTCCTCCCCGTAGACTCTACACGTTAAAATCTTAACTCACGATTTTATTGATGAAGAAACTGTGAAATTAAGAGTTGCAAAACTCAGTCGAAGTTAGCCGGGGTTGAACTCAGATCGCATGATTTAGTCTTGAGTGCAAACCATGACATCATAGGACCATCACACCGCATCGCCATGCAATGTGATCTCTGTTCGGCAGTGTCTCGAGCTACATTATGTTAATAACAAATTACGCCGGTTTCATTGCAATTTGAGCTACCAGGGTACAGGAATCAAAGCCCTGAGTGCTAACCACGACACCACTGACACCACAAACTTTTGGCAGAAGTTGCTCAGCCTAAGTGTAGCAAACGTTTACATCCTGATTCTTTGACGAGTGCTTGAGGACGAACCAATGCTAGTAATTAATCCGCCAAAGGTTCTAATCAGAAAAAGTATTGCGGTTATTGATGAAACTTTACAGAGCAATGTCGAACTCCAGCTGTGAAACATTACTATTCTCAGGCACCACCAAAGTTTGAACTAAGACCCCCCCCCCCCCAGCAAATGAATGTTGTGGCCAATCGTGTTGTTGTTGTTGTTTGGCAAGTGAGAGGACACCAGAGAGCCTGGAGAAAACCCAAGATCGGAGGGAGTAAGACTCAAAAGCTCAACACATTTAGATGTAACCCATTGCTCTACTGCCATCTCCTGGTCAGGAATATATTAGCACGTCAAAAGGGGGCTTACTGCGTTGAACTAATTCGAGAAGACGCCTTTTGGCGTCATCTGGTCCAACCCACATGTGAGACTAGGCTCTAAGGAAAGCTGTCTCGGGTGTGGACCAATCAACTTCAAGGACAGTGCACATACATTATCAGAGTTGTGTTTTTGTTTGCATTATGACTGCAGGTATTGTGGTCTATGCAAACATGACTCCTCGTAAAAAAGGTGTCAGTTTTGTTGCCAGATAAAAGGGTAAAAAACAATTATCAAGACGAAAAGAGTGACACTTTATCACGATCCAGCAAGACTTAACTAGATTTAAATTAAAAATCCAACCTTTTTTTGAACATAGCGTAAAATATAAAACCAAGAGGTCACGCTGAAACTTGAACTCAAGATTCAAGGGTTGCAAAGAGAAAATAATCTCACGTTGGACTAATTGAATATATTTCTGAATAGCACCCGAGGGATGGAGCCAATGGTGAGTGCGTTGATTTCTTGATGAGTGTGCACTCATGTCACGTGCGGTTTCTGTTGGTAGCCCCTGTGATTGTGCCAGGTGTAAACATTTTTAGTAGCGTTTTAAATGGAGAGTTCCATAAAAATAACTCAAAATAAAACTAAATAATACAAAAATTTAGAGTTAACGTTTTCAAATGAATTCATGGAAAAGTAATGCCCCTTCACGTGTTTGATATTAAAATGAATTATCTTTGTGAAACTGGCCAGGAGATGGCAGTACAGAAAGGATATGCAGTGTCAGGAGCAAGTGCAGATGGCTCGGTTCTCAGAAAACACTTTTCTAAATGTGGGCTCAGCAGCTGCTGCCGAGAGGTTGTGCAATGAGGCAGCTCTACGTGGGGGTTCCGTGGTGTAATGGTTAGCACTCAGGACTCTGAATCCTGCGATCCGAGTTCAATTCTCGGTGGGACCTACAAATGATTATTTTTTTCTCTTTATACGTGACTTGACCGAAAGAACCAAAGAGTAATTCCTGCAGTCACGAAAGCTCCAAGTTAAGTTTTTGTTATACTCTTAGGTTTTTCGGTAAAGTTACGTAGGTTAAAAAAATAATTAATGTAAATAATAATAGAAATAAAATAAATGTGATTTATTTTTATTTTATTATATTATTATTTTTATTTTTTACCTACATGACTTTACCGAAAAACCTATAGGGGCGAGAGAGACAAGAACCCGAATAAAGGACAACGGTGATCTACACTGTTGAAGAGTCCTTTATTACACAAACAAGGAAAGGTGCAGGTCTTGTTGACATTCTCTATTCCTCTGCTGTAGCTGACAGACAGGACATGCGCCACCTGTTCAGACCCGCTTGTTCTGAATTCGCACGATGATTCCACAAACTTCTGCTTGGCTCTTGTCTGGCAATAATTTGCTGAACAATCTTTGTCTGGAACTTTTCCGACACACTGAGGAGCAGACGCCGCCCCAGCAGTCGATGAATCGATACCAATCTCGCTTCTCATCGTTTTGGGATCCACGGGGCATCCTTCTAACATCCTGCGAAACTTGTTCTGTGGTCCAAGCAAGTTTCAAGTTTCATTTATTAGGTATAGAGCCTGTGAGCCATTCGGTCTTGAATCGGGTGCAACCGCAACAAACAAAAACATGAACAAGAAAACATCTTAAAGTGACTGACTGTGCAAAAGAAAATCCAAGAAAGACAGCAAAATATTGCAGAAAAAGCACCGTACACCAACACTGTGTGCAAAAATCCCAGTGGGATGCAAGTCAAACAACAACAACCACAAGACAACTTAGATTAAGGCCATCATCTAACTCTGTACTACAACAAACAAACATGGCCAAACCGAAAACGTTTCAAAATCACCAAAATAAAGCCATAAAAGCAATGAAACAGTGCAGGTCATAGGAGCTGTGATGATACTACCACGGCCGTGTGGACACAACTGACGCCATCACTCAGAAGCTCAATGGGGAAGTCAAACCTGGCTGTGAATGTGTGTGACTCCAGGCTGTGTACCAGCATGAGCATCTTCTTGGGGCACGTGCTGTCAGCACCTGTGATGGCTGTTACAGCACATGGACTTAATCTAAGTTGTCTTGTGGTTGTTGCTGTTGTTGTTTGACTTGCATCCCACTGGGATTTTTGCACACAGCGTTGGTGTACAGTGCTTTTTCTGCAATATTTTGCCGTCTTTTCTTGGATTTTTTGTTTGCACTCAGTCACATAGTCACATTAAGATGTTTTCTTGTTCATGTTTTTGTTTGTTGCGGTTGCACCCGATTCAAGAGCCGAATGGCTCACAGGGCTCCACCTAATCAATGAACTTGAACTTGAACCCTGGAGGCAAGCCCCAAGCCTCGTGTGTTGTCTGTGTGTGTGTGAAATATTCAGCATTGAACCTACTTCTCCACGTTCACCAGACAAGTTGGAAAAGGTGGAGGTACCAACATTTGATCTCACCACGTTGCAACTGGCAATTGACGACAGACAGAGATATATTAATAACTAGCGGTTAGTACCCGGCGTTGCCCGGGCGAAAAAGGCAGACACATGTAGGTACGCACGCACATCCATTGATACACACACATAGAGTTACACGCACAAATTGACTCACACATACATACATAGACTGAACAACAACAACCGCCATTCGCCACTAAGTGGCGGTGACGTCACAACAATGCTTGTGCCAGGCTATGTGCACCTTGAGGCCACGGGAAGTGTCGAACGCCCGCTGGCAGGAGGTCACGGGGCGAACCCAGATGTACAGGTCAACTGACTGAGACGACTGGCTGATGCACCACCTGTGGCCCCTACTGTGGCAACTTTCTGTGCTTTAGCCACCCGGCACTCCACTCTTTGTTGTGAGCGTCGCTCCTCCGCCCTCCGTTGTTGTTGGAGGGTGACTGCTTCCAACTGTCCAGTAGCGTCCTTCAGGAGCCTCCTCCACAGTGGCCGATCTTGACACGGCTGGTACCAGTCATCCGCAAGTGGACTCAGCTCCAAGTCCTCCTGTAGCACATCACTCCATGTCTTCTCCAGCCTGTGCCGCGCCTGTTTAGCCCCCTCGATCCGGCGGAACAAAAGCTGCGGGCTACATGACTCAGGCAACGCAGCCTTGCCTGCCAGAGGTCACCGATGAGACTTTGTCCACATCTTTCAAGGATTTGTGAGCTCCTCACACAATGCAGCCTGGTTAAACCCAGGATGGATCGTAGGCAGGCCAGCCTAAATGTTTCTAACCGGCGAAGATGTTCCATTAGGGGGTCCAAGTTTCGCAAGCGTAGAGAAGGGAGGGAATGACCGTGCCCGAGAAGACCTGAAGCTTCGTATGGAGTGATAGACCAGGTAGCTTCCACACAGCGTTACGCAGCCAATTAAAAGATACTGCAGCTTGACTGATTCGGAGTGAGACCTCTGCTGTTAAACCGGAGCCGGTCATTAGCACACTGCCCAGGGAAACTCTCCACTGTCTCCACAACTGGCCCATCACCAATTGGGAGTTGTGGGGTGGAGTGTCGGATGGTACAAAATAGCCAGGCAGGTGCTTAGCTTTGGTTGGGCTGATGGTAAGGCCCCACCTGTTGGTGGCAAGCTCCAGGTTCAGCAGCAGCACCTCGAACTCCTCCTCCGAGTGAGCAGCCATTAGCAGATCATCGGCATACATAACGTGGTTGAGCAATAAGGAGCCATCCCTTGACCGCACCCGGGCATCGATCAGCCTCCCATTGTATCTGTAGCAGATGGGAATTCTTTCGGTACAGGCATTGAAGGCTCGACGAACTACATTCAATGTGGGAGCCAGAGGACATCCCTGTTGCACCCCAAGGTGTAAAGGGAATGGCTCTGACGCGAGGCCGCTCACCATCATGAAGGTCCTTAAGGATGGTGATGAGTGGGTTCGGGACTCGGAAAGCACGAAGAGCAACCCAGAGTCCAGGCCTACTGATGGTATCATAGGCCTTGAGCAGGTCAATAAAGCACACGCATGGACTAAGATGCACACATGGACCTACAGACACGCAAAGAAATGGAGTTACACTGACTAACATGGAGGCATGCACACACAGCGACTAACACACACACACATGGACTGAGACACACACACATACATAGAGTGACACACACATTGCCGTACACACACATACACATGTCGACTGTCACACAGACATCCACTTGAGATACACACACATGGAGTTACACACACACATATGGACGTACACACACACAGCGACACACACACACATAGAGTGACACACACATTGCCGTACAACACATACACATGTCGACTGTCACACAGACATCCACTTGAGATATACACACATGGAGTTACACACACATATATGGACGTACACACACACAGCGACTCACACACACATACAGCGACTCACCACACACACACCGACTCGCACACATCGATACGTGGACTAAAATACACATTGACGTAAACACACACATATGTACTCGCACACACAGCAAAAGCACAGCAAAAAAGGGGAAATTGAGCAACCCAAAAATCCAAAAAGAGTTTTGTGCACACAAACATAATTATTGTAACATATCAACTCGTTTCATAATGGTAAACAATAAACCCGAGTTGTTATCTTCACGCAAACATAATTATTGTAACATCTGTGAACTTGTTTCATATGGTAAACAATGAAGCTGAGTTTTTATCTGCACACAAACATTATTATTGTAACATCTGTGAACTTGTTTCATATTGGTAAACAATGAAGCTGAGTTTTTATCTGCACACAAACATTATTATTGTAATGTTTGTAAACTAATGTGTTTAAAATAGTAAACAATGGACTTGAGTTGTTAGCGTAAGAAGCAAGGAACTTGTACTTACCATAGGCGTGTTGAGGCCTTGTGCCATGCTTAGCCCCCGTCCTGGCCTACATTGGCGAGGCGCGGAGTTGGACGTTGCCAGGCTAGCGGCTGGGCCGCTACCCGACCCCCAGCATCCCCTGCCCGTGCAAGAATAATGCTATGTAAGCAGTAAAATATTATTATCTACGGAGTCTGTGGTATAAACTGAACGCATCGTTTTGGGGGGGGGGGGCGAAGAGGACATGACACTGTGAAGAAATATCCGCAGCGTGATGTGTGTACGTGTTGTCTGTAAAACGCGTGAAAGAAAATGTCTCCCGTGAGCTCGAGCGAACGCGCATCACTTGGCAGGGTCCGCCCCCCCCATGCAATTGGCGTCACTTGGTACAGTCGATGTCGTGCAGTAAGTAAATAATGAATAATAGAAACGGCACAAATGTGTTAATTAAACTACTTATAGTTTACGGACGGGAAAACGAATAGCCTATACCCACCACGGGGCTTAGGGCGTGCCGCCTGGCAAATTATTTCAGTGTTAAATACCATCGTCCGAGAGCCAAATCCCCCGCAAGCGCGAGCGCACGGAGACTTTTATATATAAGATGCATTTTATTCAGGTCTCAAGACTCTTGTTCCAGAAACTCTGGCTTCACCCCACAGAGACCCACAGACTCACCACACAGAGACCCACAGACTCACCACACAGAGACCCACAGACTCACACATAGAGACCCACAGACTCATCACACAGAGACCCACAGACTCACCACACAGAGACCCACAGACTCACCACACAGAGACCCACAGACTCAACCACAGAGACCCATAGACTCACCACACAGAGACCCACAGACTCAACACACAGAGACCCACAGACTCACCACACAGAGACCCACAGACTCACCACACAGAGACCCACAGACTCATCACACAGAGACCCACAGACTCACACCAAGACCCACAGACTCACCACACAGAGACCCACAGACTCATCACATAGAGACCCACAGACTCATCACACAGAGACCCACAGACACACCACACAGAGACCCACAGACTCACCACACAGAGACCCACAGACTCACACACAGAGACCCACAGACTCACCACACAGAGACCCACAGACTCACCACACAGAGACCCACAGACTCACACACAAAGACCCATAGACTCACCACACAGAGACCCATAGACTCACCACACAGAGACCCACAGACCACCACACAGAGACCCACAGACTCACCACCAGAGACCCACAGACTCACACACAGAGACCCACAGACTCACCACACAGACTCACCACACAGAGACCCACAGACTCACCACAAGAGACCCACAGACTCACCACACAGAGACCCACAGACTCACCAACAGAGACCCATAGACTCACCACACAGAGATCCACAGACTCACCACACAGACTCACCGCACAGAGACCCATAGACTCACCACACAGAGACCCACAGACTCACCACACAGACTCACACACAGAGACCCACAGACTCACCACACAGACTCACCACACAGAGACCCACAGACTCACCACACAGAGACCCATAGACTCACCACACAGAAACCCACAGACTCACCACACAGAATCACCGCACAGAGACCCATAGACTCACCACACAGAGACCCACAGACTAACCACAGAGACCCACATACTCACCACACAGAGACCCACAGACTCATCCCACAGAGACCCACAGACTCATAACAAAGAGACCCAAACACTCATCACACAGAGCCCACAGACTCACCACACAGAGACCCACAGACTCACCACACAGAGACCCACAGACTCACCACACAGAGACCCACAGACTCACCACACAGAGACCCACGGACTCACCACACAGAGACCCACAGACTCACCACACAGAGACCCACAGACTCACCACACAGAGACCCACAGACTCACCACACAGAGACCCACAGACTCACCACACAGAGACCCACGACTCACCACACAGAGACCCACAGACTTACCACATAGAGACCCACAGACTCACCACAGAGACCCACAGACTCACCACACAGAGACCCACAGACTCACCACAGAGACCCACAGACTCATCACACAGAAACCCACAGACTCACCACACAGACTCACTGCACAGAGACCACATACTCACCACACAGAGACCACAGACTCATCACACAGAGACCCACAGACTCATCACACAGAGACCCACAGTCTCATCACACAGAGACCCACAGACTCACCACACATAGACCCACAACTCACCACACAGAACCCAGACTCACCACACAGAGACCCACAGACTCACCACACAGAGACCCACAGACTCACCACACAGAGACCCACAGACTCACCACACAGAGACCCACAGACTCACCACACAGAGACCCACAGACCACCCACAGAGCCCACAGACTCACCACACAGAGACCCATAGACTCACCACACAGAGACCACAGACTCACCACACAGAGATCCATAGACTCACCACACAGAGACCCATAGACTCACCACACAGAGACCCACAGACTCACCACACAGAGACCCATAGACTCACCACACAGAGACCCACAGACTCACCACACAGAGACCCACAGACTCACCACACAGAGACCCATAGACTCACCACACAGAGACCCACAGACTCACACACAGAGACCCATAGACTCACCACACAGAGACCCACAGACTCATCACACAGAGACCACAGACTCACCACACAGTGACCCACAGACTCACACAGACTCACCACACAGAGACCCACAGACTCACCACACAGACTCACCACACAGAGACCCACAGATTCACCACACAGAGACCCACAGACTCACCACACAGACTCACCACACAGAGACCCACAGACTCACCACACAGAGACCCACAGACACACACAGAGACCCATAGACTCACACAGAGACCCACAGACTCACCACACAGAGATCCATAACTCCCACACAGAGACCCATAGACTCACCACACAGAGACCCACAGACTCACCACACAGAGACCCATAGACTCACCACACAGAGACCACAGACTCACCACACAAGACCCACAGACTCACCACACAAACCACAACTCACCACACAAGACCCACAACTCACACACAGAGACCCATAGACTCACCACACAGAGACCCACAGACTCATCACCAGAGACCACAGACTCACCACACAGTGACCCACAGACTCACCACACAGACTCACCACACAGAACCCACAACTCACCACACAGACTCACCACACAGAACCCACAGATCACCACACAGAGACCCACAGACTCACCACACAGACTCACCACACAGAACCCACAGACTCACCACACAGAGACCCACAGACTCACCACACAGACTCACCACACAGAGACCCACAGACTCACACACAGAGACATAGANTCACCACACAGACCCACAGACTCACCACACAGAGACCCACAGACCCACCACACAGAGACCCACAGACTCATCACACAGACTCACCACACAGACTCACCACACAGAGACCCACAGACTCACCACACAGACTCACCACACAGAGACCCACAGACTCATCACACAGAGACCCATAGACTCACCACACAGAGACCCACAGACTCACCACACAGAGACCCACAGACCCACCACACAGAACCCACAGACTCATCACACAGAGACCCATATACTCACCACACAGAGACCCATAGAATCACCACACAGAGACCTATAGACTCACCACACAGAGACCCATATACTCACCACACAGAGACCCATAGACTCATCACACAGAGACCCATAGACTCACCACACAGAGATCCACAGACTCACCACACAGAGACCCACAGACTCACCACACAGAGACCCACAGACTCACCACACAGAACCCACAGACTCACCACGCAGAGACCCACAGACTCACCACACAGAGACCCACAGACTCACCACACAGAGACCCACAGACTCACCACACAGAGACCCACAGTCTCATGGCGGTCACGGCTGCATCACGTGGAAGGTGGCTGAGGGCGGCATCCACGAATGGCCCCACGGCGGCCGCTTGAGGAAGTGCGACGCACCAGGAGGCCGGCGGCTCTTCGCCGCCTGGCGGCGCTGGTGGTGCTGGTGGTGGCGCTGGTGGTTGTGGTGGTGCTGGTGGTGCTGGTGGTGGCGCTGGTGGTGGTGATGCTGGTGGTGCTGGTGGTGGCGCTGGTGGTGGTGGTGTGGGTGTGGTGGTGGTGGTGGTGCTGGTGGTGGTGCTGGCGGTGGTGGTGGTGGTGGTGCTGGTGGTTCTGGTGGTGGTGGTTCTGGTGGTGGTGGTTCTGGTGGTGGTGGCGCTGGTGGTGGCGTTGGTGGTGCCCATGGCGCTGGTGATGGCGCTGGCGGCCCTCGTGGCGCGTCACGCCGGTCGAAGGCCGCAAAGCGCTGGGGTGCTCCGCACTCCGCAGCGCCGTGTAGTGGTTCTCCAGGTAGAGCTCGGTGAAGACACAACCTCGGTCACGGCCGTAGCTGAGCGGGTGAGTGGGGGGGATTAGGGGTGAGTGGGTGGGTGAGTGAGTGAGTGGGTGAGTGAGTGGGTGGGTGATTGAGGAGTGAGTGGTGAGTGGGTGAGTGAGTGAGCGAGCGACTGAGCGAGTGAGTGAGTGAGTGGGTGGGTGAGTGGTTGAGTGAGTGGTGAGTGAGTGGGTGAATGTTTGAGTGAGTGAGTGGGTAAGTGGGCGGGTGAGTGGTTGAGTGAGTGGTGGGTGAGTGGGTGAGTGAGTGTGTGGGTGAGTGAGTGGGTGAGTGGGTGAGTGAGTGGGTGTGGGTGGGTTAGTGAGTGAGTGGTGAGTGAGTGAGTGGGTGGGTGAGTGAGTGAGTGAGGGGGTGGTGAGTGAGTGAGTGAGTGTGANTGGTGGTGAGTGAGTGGTGAGTGAGTGAGTGAGTGAGTGGGTGGGTGGGTGTGAGTGAGTGGGTGAGTGTGTGGGTGAGTGAGTGAGTGGTTGAGTGAGTGAGTGGTTGAGTGGTGGTTGAGTGAGTGGGCGAGTGGTTGAGTGAGTGAGCGAGTGAGCGAGTGAGCAAGTGGGTGAGTGAGTGGGTGAGTGAGTGGGTGAGTGTGTGGGTGAGTGAGTGGTTGAGTGAGTGAGTGGTTGAGTGAATGAGTGAGTTGTTGAGTGAGTGGTTGAGGAGTGAGTGGGTGAGTGAGTGGTGAGTGAGTGAGTGGTTGAGTGAGTGAGTGGATGACTGAGTGGGTGAGTGAGAGTGGGTGAGTGGGTGAGTGGTGAGTGAGTGGTGAGTGAGTGAGTGGGTGAGTGAGTGAGTGCGGTCTCCGCCCACCTTGCCCACCAGGTTGCCATTCCTGTCCATGCAGATGTGGTACCGCGTCCGAACCCCGAGCAGACGAATGTTCCCACCAAACGAATCCGTCTCCGCCCGGAGCAGCGCTGCGGNGAGGAGGAGGAGGTGGAGGAGGAGGTGGAGGAGGAGGAGGAGGTGGAGGAGGTGGTGGAGGAGGAGAGGAGGAGGAGGAGGTGGAGGAGGAGGTGGAGGAGGAGGTGGAGGAGGTGGTGGAGGAGGAGGAGGTGGAGACGTCGTCACCATCACGGCACTCGCGCTTTGAGTGATCTACGCCAGGTGTGGTTAGTCTGTGGGTCTCTGTGTGGTGAGTCTGTGGGTCTCTGTGTGGTGAGTCTGTGGGTCTCTGTGTGGTGAGTCTATGGTCTCTGTGTGGTGAGTCTGTGGGTCTCTGCGCGGTGAGTCTATGGGTCTCTGTGCGGTGAGTCTGTGGGTCTCTGTGTGGTGAGTTTGTGGGTCTCTGTGTGGTGAGTCTGTGGGTCTCTGTGTGGTGAGTCTGTGGTCTCTGTGTGGTGAGTCTGTGGCTCTCGGTGTGGTGAGTCTGTGGCTCTCAGTGTGGTGAGTCTGTGGGTCTCTGTGTGGTGAGTCTGTGGGTCTCTGTGTGGTGAGTCTGTGGGTCTCTGTGTGGTGAGTCTGTGGGTCTCTGTGTGGTGAGTCTGTGGCTCTCGGTGTGGTGAGTCTGTGGCTCTCTGTGGTGAGTCTGTGGCTCTCGTGTGGTGAGTCTGTGGGTCTCTGTGTGGTGATTCTGTGGGTCTCTGTGTGGTGAGTCTATGGGTCTCTGTGTGCGTGAGTCTGTGGGTCTCTGTGTGGTGAGTCTGTGGGTCTCTGTGTGGTGAGTCTGTGGCTTTCTGTGTGATTAGTCTGTGGCTCTCTGTGTGATGAGTCTATGGGTCTCTGTGTGACGAGTCTGTGGGTCTCTGTGTGGTGAGTCTGTGGGTCTCTGTGTGATGAGTCTGTGGGTCTCTGTGTGATGAGTCTGTGGGTCTCTGTGTGGTGAGTCGTGGTCTCTGTGTGGTGAGTCTGTGGGTCTCTGTGTGGTGAGTCTGTGGGTCTCTGTGTGGTGAGTCTGTGGGTCTCTGTGTGGTGAGTCTGTGGGTCTCTGTGTGGTGAGTCTGTGGCTCTCGTGTGGTGAGTCTGTGGCTCTCGGTGTGGTGAGTCTGTGGCTCTCGGTGTAGTGAGTCTGTGGGTCTCTGTGTGGTGAGTCTGTGGGTCTCTGTGTGGTGAGTCTATGGGTCTCTGTGTGGTGAGTCTGTGGGTCTCTGTGTGGTGAGTCGTGGCTCTCTGTGTGTGAGTCTGTGGTCTCTGTGTGTGAGTCTATGGGTCTCTGTGTGGAGTCTGTGGGTCTCTGTGTGGTGAGTCTGTGGGTCTCTGTGTGGTGAGTCTGTGGGTCTCTGTGTGATGAGTCTGTGGGTCTCTGTGTGGTGAGTCTATGGGTCTCTGTGTGGTGAGTCTGTGGGTCTCTGTGTGGTGAGTCTGTGGGTCTCTGTGTGGTGAGTCTGTGGGTCTCTGTGTGGTGAGTCTGGGTCTCTGTGTGGTGGTCGTGGCTTCTGTGTGTTAGTCTGTGGTCTCTGTGTGTGAGTCTATGGGTCTCTGTGTGGAGTCTGTGGGTCTCTGTGTGGTGAGTCTGTGGGTCTCTGTGTGATGAGTCTGTGGGTCTCTGTGTGATGAGTCTGTGGGTCTCTGTGTGGTGAGTCTGTGGGTCTCTGTGTGGTGAGTCTGTGGGTCTCTGTGTGGTGAGTCTGTGGTCTCTGTGTGGTGAGTCTGTGGGTCTCTGTGTGGTGAGTCTGTGGGTCTCTGTGTGGTGAGTCTGTGGCTCTCGTGTGGTGAGTCTGTGGCTCTCGTGTGGTGAGTCTGTGGCTCTCGGTGTAGTGAGTCTGTGGGTCTCTGTGTGGTGAGTCTGTGGGTCTCTGTGTGGTGAGTCTATGGGTCTCTGTGTGGTGAGTCTGTGGGTCTCTGTGTGGTGAGTCCGTGGCTCTCTGTGTGATGAGTCTGTGGCTCTCTGTGTGATGAGTCTATGGGTCTCTGTGTGACGAGTCTGTGGGTCTCTGTGTGGTGAGTCTGTGGGTCTCTGTGTGGTGAGTCTGTGGGTCTCTGTGTGATGAGTCTGTGGGTCTCTGTGTGGTGAGTCTATGGGTCTCTGTGTGAGTGAGTCTGTGGGTCTCTGTGTGGTGAGTCTGGGTCTCTGTGTGGTGAGTCTGTGGGTCTCTGTGTGGTGAGTCTGTGGGTCTCTGTGGGTCTCTGTGCGATGAGTCTGTGGGTCTCTGTGTGGTGAGTCTGTGGGTCTCTGTGTGATGAGTCTGTGGGTCTCTGTGTGGTGAGTCTGTGGGTCTCTGTGTGATGAGTCTGTGGGTCTCTGTGTGGTGAGTCTATGGGTCTCTGTGTGAGTGAGTCTGTGGGTCTCTGTGTGGTGAGTCTGTGGGTCTCTGTGTGGTGAGTCTGTGGCTCTGTGTGGTGAGTCTGTGGGTCTCTGTGGGTCTCTGTGTGACGAGTCTATGGGTCTCTCTGTGGCTCTCTGTGTGGCTCTCTGTGGCTCTAGCCCCGTCTCACCGTAGGGGTCCCCGTCCCCCCGCGCGCCACGATCTGTGGGCCCAGCACCTGCACGTGGGCCCGCTGGCGCGCGAGTACAGCTGGTAGGTGCGCACGACACGGCGCGACAAGTCGTCGGAGCGACGCGACGCCTCCTGCACGTGGCGATCGAAGACCCACGAGGAGGGAGGAGACCTGGCCAGCTGGGGGACGGGGTTGTCATGGAGATACACAGAGACTCATAGAGGTAGATGGAGACTCATAGAGACTCGTAGAGACTAACCTGGGATCCCTTGTATGATTGCTACCCTCTCCCCGCACACAGACAGGCATAGAGGGACCCATGCGTTAGTGCAAGCGCGCTCACGCTCACCTGTACTGTGGGTAGAGCGCCAGTGACAACCAACACCTAGGGGCACAAAGACAAAGATCCCCCGTTTAGCCTTAACAAACTGTTGGGAAAGTGCTGTTAGCGAGCACCTATGAAGGCCGGAACGGCACACGAGGGGGTGGGTGGCCAGCACCACGCCCGACCGCCTTTGTCTCCCAGTGGCGACGTTTACACACCACGCCAGGTACTCATTTGGGGCCGAGTCGACCTAGGGGAGGCCCAGGACCGGTTCAAATAATCGCGACTGGTGTTGGCCGTGAGCGGCAATCGAACCCGGATTGCCGGGTTCATAGCGCAACGCGCTAACCACTACGCCCACCGCTCTCACACACAACAACAACAACCGCCATTCGCCACTAAGTGGCGGTGACGTCACCACGATGCTTGTGCCAGGCTATGTGCACCTTGAGGCCACGTGAAGTGTCGAAAGCCCGCTGGCAGGAGGTCACGGGTAGGCCCAGGTGCCACGGGTCGACTGAGAGGACTGGCTGATACACCACCTGTGCCAACTTGCTGTGCTTTAGCCACCCGGCGCTCTGCTCGTTGTTGTGAGCATCGCTCCTCCACCCTCCGTTGTTGTTGGAGGGCGACTGCCTCCAACTGCCCAGTAGCGTCCTTCACGAGCCTCCTCCACAGAGGCCGATCTTGACACCGCTGGTACCAGTCATCGGTAAGTCACTCAGCTCCACGTCCTCCTGTACCACATCACTCCATCTCGTCTCTAGCCCGTGCCGCGCCCGTTTAGCCCCTCAATCCGGCCGAACAAAAGCTGTTTGGGCATGCGGTGGCTGGGCATGCGGACTACATGACCCAGCCAACGCAGCCTTGCCTGCCGGAGGAGCTCACCGATGGGACTTTGTCCAGATCTTTCGACGATTTGTGAGCTCCTCACACAATCCAGCCTGGTTAAACCCAGGATTGATCGTAGGCAGGCCAGCCTAAATGTTTCGAACCAGTGAAGATGTTTCATTAGGGGGGTCCACGTTTTGCAAGCGTAGAGAAGGGAGGGAATGACTGTGGCCGAGAAGACCCGAAGCTTCGTGCGGAGCGACAGACCAGGTAGCTTCCACACAGACACACTCACAGACACACACACTCACATATGCAGACAGTTAGGGAGTCACTAACATACGTACACAGACTGACAGACACACATACACACGGGGAGACACACATAGAACCATATGGGAGATTAAACAGTACATTGATTCCTATTGAAGATTATGTAACTTTGAGTCCTATGGGAGATTAATTAGCATATAGTGACATAGCAGATGTCACTCCATCCACTGGCTACTCACCGTTTTTTTTTCTGTATGGGAGAGAACACGACCCCCCGATTGAAGTCCAGTTACGAGCCGCGCCAAACAGGACTAAATCCAAAATGGCTGACTCCGTGCCTTTTACTCTTCAGAAGCTTTCCGAAGCGCGGGAGGCTTCCAGGGAGAATTCCAATTCGCGCCAATTGGCAAATGCGCGGCTGAGGGGTCCCCGTCCTTCCACACATGAGTGGGTGCCAGGGCACAGAGGCTGGTTGCACTGTCCACAGGTACCGGTGGGCACGTCGTCCAAATTGTTTAAACCCTGGAGGGGGTCGGTTGATGCGATTCGGGTCGTTGGACCGCAGTGCGCTCGGATTCGGCGGAGTTGCTTTGTACATCCCTCGCGCCTCAAGCCTTTCATTGCGCCACGGGAGTTCGTTCCATCACCACACCGTAGATGTGTCTGGCGAGCCGAGGTGTGTTCCCGCCGAGGTTTGTCCTCAGCGGAGTCGTGCGATCCCGTCCTCAGGTGCCGCGGTGCCGCGCGCCTAACGTCCCCCAGCCGCCACACGCGCCGTCGCCGCTGGATTCGGGAGAGGAGAACCCGTCCGCCCGGAAAGACAGCCCTGTTCTTCACCTGAGGACGGCTGCTTGCGTTGTGGCCGAAACGTCGTGAGAATTGTATTTTATTATGTTTTATTATTATTATTTTATTATTTCCCTTCTACGTGACATTACCGAAAGAACCAAGAAGATGAATCCCTGCAGTCACGAAAGCTTTACATCGAAATTTACATCGAAAAAAATCACGTGTGAGCTGGCGCAGCTGAGCTCGCTGAGCCTCCGTCAGTCCGGGTTTCTAAGAGCAAAGAGATTCCAACCATGCGGAGTCCGGCTCATCAGCTTCACCAACGCTTCCCGCGAAACCAGGAAATGGCTCCGTGCTATCAAAACACCGGGCCACCGTGGCAAGCGCCAGGACAGTGACCGCCTGAATCACAACCGGCGCATGCCCCGAATTGAGTACTTGTAGGAACGGCACCCGCTCGGCGGATACAATAGCCGTCGCCCCGCAAGGGAAGGAGATCGCGACACGGCGTTCGAAGGGGTTAGCAGGACACCCTCCTCCGGGCCCGCCGTTGCAGGCAACTCTTTGCGCAATCGCAGCGGAACGAGCATTTGGGAGCCTGGAGGAACTTTAAGGGTTCCGCCGGCCATCGCTCGAATGACGGCGTTCTGCGATGGCTCACGACCGGGGGAGTTCGGAAACAAAAATCGCTTTCCCAATGGCATTTCAATACACCCTGGTCGATGAGAATTTTCAAGGGCATTCTGCCTATAAAATCGGTGCCCATCTGACCCATTATGGCCAGACTCCCTCTGTTAGCCGCCACACAAGCGCTTCCCACGGCGGCAAGACGATCGGACGGCGAAGGCAACATACAACACACAGCCTCGGAGACCGTAGTCACCACGGCCCCTGTGTCTATCAACAGACGAACCTGGATCCCCTGAATTAACCCCATCACTGTTGAAGTACCCCCACTACGTGATGAGCCAGTGCGTTCCACTGTTTGACGCAGCGAGGCCAACACACTAGCGACCCCACGCCCTGTGTACGAGTCACGACGGTGCGAGTTTTCACAGGGTGAGATGGATGATGGGACAAGAACGGGCGTGTGTCTGATGTGTCCGGACTCGCATGTGTATTTCGGAAGGGGGAGGGAGGTGTTGAAGCTGGAGGACGGAGGCGACGAGAACCTGCCGGTCCCATAGCGGCGGTCGACGGCGATGCGGCCCTGGCGGCCGCCCCTATAGCAGGTCCGGGAAGAACGCCCAGGCGGCCGGCTCAGCTCAGGGCACCATTCCTCTGCTGATGGGCGCAGGGCGATGCTCCTTCCGTCCGATCCCCCGGGCGAAAGAGGCACACGTCTGCTCGTCCACTGCCGGCCAGTCCTCGTGGTTGAGGTGTGCTTGGATGCCGTGGGCCACCTGCAGAGAAGTCAGGTCGCCTTCTTCCTCTGCCACCGCGAGGGCGATCCCCAGCTCCCGAGCCAAGGAGAGAATCCGCTTCAAGGCGAGGGAATCCAAGGCGACTCTGTCCGTGCGAGGGAAGGCCGCGTGCCCTGAGGCGAGGAGCGCACTGCGGTAAGCCAGCGGCGTCTCGTTTCCTCCCCGTCGCCGAAGCCTGAATCCTCTCCGAACATTAGACGGGGGGATCAAACATAGCGGCCACCTCGGTGTAGGCGCTGCTCAAGGGGATGCCAAACAAAAGCGGCTAACGAGTCGTCGTCGAGGGCCGTCGGAAGAGCTTGAAGCACCTCACGGGATGTCCGTCCCACCAAGGAGTAGGCGGCCTCGAATCGACGACGAAAAGCCGTCCAATCTCCTCCCGCAACAGTGAACTGATGCACCGGTGGCAGCCATCGGGACTCGGAAGTGTCCAGCAAGGGCGAAGAGGCAGCTTCAACCTTGGAAGGCGGATCGCCCGAAATGAAGGACGGTTGGAGCACGGCTGCAGCCACCGAAATGTAAGCGCCCCAGTCACGTGGGTCATGGCAGCGGTGGAAAGCGTGTCCTGGTGTCCAGCGGAAGTCGCAGCCGTCATGCGCTCAAAGAGATGACGGCAATCTTCGCCAGGGGGCCGGCGATGTCCAGCCAGCTCTGCGGAGGAGGCGGCTGGGCTGGACTCGCCACGCACTCCTGAGCTGACTGAAGCACGTCGTCGTCGCAGCAGTTGCTTGGACCTCCGGCAACGGGAGCTGTCGGAGGAACGATGTCTTGCTCGGCGTCGTTGTCGGACGACGCAACAGGTGGGTTTTTTACATTTTACTGCTGCTTTGGACATGCCGGCGAAGGATCGTCAGCACTTCTAACACCAAATGTAGTGTCCTTAAAAATTACTCACACCGAGACGTGGTAACAAGTCACCTGCTTACACTTTATTACTACGAAACGCTTTGGTTCTTTCGGTAAAGTCACGTAGGTATAAAATAAAATAAATCATAGCAACACAAGTGGTCGTCCTCAGGCGGAAAAAATATAATCCAGCAGTGGAACTGCTGAACCAGCGAGAGAGCAGTTACAACAAGGTCATATACGTGGCGATGGGCAAGCAAGCGGGGTCTGGCCTGGAAAGAATTCCATTCACGGACGCAAGCACGTCAGACGTGTTAATGGGGGAGATTAGAGAGAGAGGGATTAGGGAGAGAGATTAGCTTGAATGAGCTTCCATTGCTGCATAAGAGTATAATGCTCGCATATGCGGACAACACCAGTGTTAATGAGAGATTAGCACCATGAGAGTACAATCCAAAGGGCATGTGAGAGATCTAAGAGAGACGCATAGAGAGAGAGAGACACACAGAGAGTCGGAAATAACAGCTGACATAAGCAGGTAGGATGGAAACATCACAGTCAGTAAAGACTGTACCTGGTTAATAACGTCGTTCCAATGATTGCTTAGTTTGTACCCATCTTCTCGGTTGAAGTTGTGTCTGTATTTATATATCTGGATGGCTTCATGAACAAATCTCTGAAGGTAGCCGGTAGGTTTGCAGAGTACCTCCGTCTTGGAAAAATCGTTTTCGTGTGCACCCACAGCAACGGCAGAGGTATTGGTCCTATCGTATTTTAGATCTGCCACGTGTTCACGAACACTGTCCGAGACATGTCATTTCGTTTCCCCAATGTAACTCCTGGATCTTGTGTTTGTTTAATATTTTGGAAATATTTTTGGTAACCCCTGCTATGTACGGTAAAGTGATGGTTTTGGTTGGATCCCCGAAGGTTGTCTCCCCATGGCTGGGGAGGCAGCTTTGCGGACTGTACGGTCTGAGTATCCGTTCATCCTGAGGGCTTGGTGTTCCAACTGACTAGCGAGGTGGTGCTGGTCGGAGATGCAACGGGCCCTATGGTGTAGTGTTTTGATGAGGGAATTATTCTGGGCTGGATGGCGGTGGGAGTCAGGCTTTAGATAGGTATCTGTGTGGGTGGCTTTCCTGTAGACCGAATGTCCCAACGAGCCATTAGGTCTCTTCTCGATCAAACATCCAGGAATGGTAGCTTGCCACCCTTCTCCACTTCCATGGTAAATGTATTACTCCTGTTCATGCGCCAGTTATAGGCACTGCTATATCTATCTTTACTGTCACATACACTTGACTTATCCCCGCTCTCATCTATTCTGCACCTCACCTATCCAGCCCTCAGCAACTCTGCCCACAGCAACACTGCGCTCAGCGACTCTACACACAGTGACTACACACTCAGCGACTCTGCACTCAGGAACTCTGCACACAGCAACACTGCACACAGTAACTCTGCACACAGCAACTCTGCACACAGCAACACTGCGCTCAGCGACTCTGCACACAGTAACTACACACTCAGCGACTCTGCACACAGTGACTACACACTCAGCGACTCTGCACACAGTGACTACACACTCAGCGACTCTGCACTCAGGAACTCTGCACACAGCAACTCTGCACTCAGGAACTCTGCACTCAGGAACTCTGCACACAACAACACTGCACTCAGCGACTTTGCACACAGAAACTACACACTCAGCAACTCTGCATTCAGTAACTACGCACTCAGCGACTTTTAGAACTCTCCACCGCTGCCCTCACCTGTGTTGCCTCATACCCGCTCACCCATCTGTCCGGGCGGGGGGTTTAGCCAACACCCGCCCAGCGACGGTGTTAGGGTTGAGCTTCAGTAATCTCCCATGGGAGATGAATGTGACATTGACTTCTACGGGAGATTAATGTGACATTGACTCCTACGGGAGATGAATGTGACATTGACTCCTACGGGAGATGAATGTGACATTGATTCCTACGGGAGATGAATGTGACATTGACTCTACGGGAGATGAATGCGACATTGACTCCTACGGGAGATGAATGTGACATTGACTCCTACGGGAGATGAATGTGCCATTGATTCCTACGGGAGATGAATGTGACATTGACTCCTACGGGAGATTAATGTGACATTGACTCCTACGGGAGATTAATGTGACATTGACTCCTACGGGAGATGAATCTGACATTGATTCCTACGGGAGATGAATGTGCCATTGATTCCTACGGGAGATGAATGTGACATTGACTCCTACGGGAGATGAATGTGACATTGACTCCTACGGGAGATGAATGTGACATTGACTCCTACGGAAGATGAATGTGACATTGACTCCTACGGGAGATGAATGTGACATTGACTCCTACGGGAGATGAATCTGACATTGACTCCTACGGGAGATGAATCTGACATTGACTCCTACGGGAGATGAATGTGACATTGACTCCTACGGGAGATGAATGTGACATTGACTCCTACGGGAGATGAATGTGACATTGACTCCTACGGGAGATGAATCTGACATTGACTCCTACGGGAGATGAATGTGACATTGACTCCTACGGAAGATGAATGTGACATTGACTCCTACGGGAGATGAATCTGACATTGACTCCTACGGGAGATGAATGTGACATTGACTCCTACGGGAGATGAATGTGACATTGACTCCTACGGAAGATGAATGTGACATTGACTCCTACGGGAGATGAATGTGACATTGACTCCTACGGGAGATGAATCTGACATTGACTCCTACGGGAGATGAATGTGACATTGACTCACAGCAGCAGGAGGAGCGTCGTCATGGTGTAGGATCCACGCCGACGAGTTGACCTCTGAACCCGGGGCGGAGGGGGGGTCACGTGCAGGATGATTGTGGGGGGTCACGGCATCACCCTGGTCAATAGAAGGTGACGTCAAGTTACGTGAAAATGAAGTTCACCTTCAATCCTTCCTGCTGGCTTGCAAACAACAGCCGCCATTCGCAAACAACGAGTCTGTGGGTCTCTGTGTGAGTCTGTGGGTCTCTGTGTGATGAGTCTGTGGGTCTCTGTGTGAGTCTGTGGGTCTCTGTGTGAGGCTGTGGGTCTCTGTGTGGTGAGTCTGTGGGTCTCTGTGTGGTGAGTCTGTGGGTCTCTGTGTGAGTCTGTGGGTCTCTGTGTGGTGAGTCTGTGGGTCTCTGTGTGAGTCTGTGTGTGGTGAGTCTGTGGGTCTCTGTGTGAGTCTGTGGGTCTCTGTGTGATGAGTCTATGGGTCTCTGTGTGTGAGTCTGTGGGTCTCTGTGTGAGTCTGTGGGTCTCTGTGTAATGAGTCTGTGGATCTCTGTGTGATGAGTCTGTGGGTGTCTGTGTGGTGAGTCTGTGGGTCTCTGTGTGATGAGTCTGTGGGTGTCTGTGTGGTGAGTCTGTGGGTCTCTGTGTGATGAGTCTGTGGGTCTCTGTGTGGTGAGTCTGTGGGTCTCTGTGTGATGAGTCTATGGGTCTCTGTGTGGTGAGTCTATGGGCCTCTGTGTGGTGAGTCTATGGGTCTCTGTGGTGAGTCTGTGGGTCTCTGTGTGGTGAGTCTATGGGTCTCTGTGTGGTGAGTCTGTGGGTCTCTGTGTGGTGAGTCTGTGGGTCTCTGTGTGGTGAGTCTGTGGGTCTCTGTGTGATGAGTCTGTGGGTGTCTGTGTGGTGAGTCTGTGGGTCTCTGTGTGATGAGTCTGTGGGTGTCTCTGTGGTGAGTCTGTGGGTCTCTGTGTGGTGAGTCTGTGGGTCTCTATGATGAGTCTGTGGGTCTGTGTGGTGAGTCTGTGGGTCTCTGTGTGGTGAGTCTGTGGGTCTCTGTGATGAGTCTGTGGGTGTCTGTGTGGTGAGTCTGTGGGTCTCTGTGTGATGAGTCTGTGGGTGTCTGTGTGGTGAGTCTGTGGGTCTCTGTGTGATGAGTCTGTGGGTCTCTGTGTGGTGAGTCTGTGGGTCTCTGTGTGATGAGTCTATGGGTCTCTGTGTGGTGAGTCTCTGTGTGGTGAGTCTATGGGTCTCTGTGGTGAGTCTGTGGGTCTCTGTGTGGTGAGTCTATGGGTCTCTGTGTGGTGAGTCTGTGGGTCTCTGTGTGGTGAGTCTATGGGTCTCTGTGTGGTGAGTCTATGGGTCTCTGTGTGGTGAGTCTATGGGTCTCTGTGTGGTGAGTCTATGGAGTGGTCTCTGTGTGGTGAGTCTGTGGGTCTCTGTGTGGTGAGTCTATGGGTCTCTGTGTGAGTCTATGGATCTGTGTGGTGAGTCTGTGGGTCTCTGTGTGGTGAGTCTGTGGGTCTCTGTGTGGTGAGTCTGTGGGTCTCCGTGTGGTGAGTCTATGGATCTCTGTGTGATGAGTCTATGGGTCTCTGTGTGATGAGTCTATGGATCTCTGTGTGATGAGTCTGTGGGTCTCTGTGTGACCCACCGGTGCAACGCCCCACAGATGTCCAGGGGGTCTTGAGGGTCTTGCTTCTCTGTCGTGTCAACGCCGCCCTGGGGGTGGTGGTGGTTGTGGAGGTGGTGGTGGTTGTGGAGGTGGTTGTGGTGGTGGAGGTGGTGGAGGTGGTGGTGGTTGTGGAGGTGGTGGTGGAGGTGGTGGTGGTGGCGGAGGTGGTGGTTGTGGAGGTGGTGATGGAGGTGGTGGAGGTGGTGATGATGGTGGTGGTGGTGGCCGTGGTGGTGGAGGTGGTGATGGTGGAGGTGGTGATGGTGGAGGTGGTGATGGTGGTTGTGGAGGTGGTGGTGGTGATGGTGGTGATGATGATGGTGGTGGTGGTGGTAGTGGTGGTGATGGTTGTGGAGGTGGTGATGATGATGGTGGTGGAGGTGGTGGTGGTTGTGGTGGTGGTTGTGGTGGTGATGATGATGGTGGTGGTGGTGGTAGTGGAGGTGGTGGTGGTGATGATGATGATGATGGTGGTGGAGGTGGTGGTGGTGGTGGTGGTGATGATGATGATGGTGGTGGTGGAGGTGGTGATGATGATGGTGGTGGTGGAGGTGGTGGTGGTAGTGGAGGTGGTGGTGATGGTGGTAGTGGAGGTGGTGGAGGTGGTGGTGGTAGTGGAGGTGGTGGTGGTGTAGGTGATGGTGGTAGAGGTGGAGGTGGTGGAGGTGGTGGTAGTGGTGGTGGAGGTGGTGGTGGTAGTGGAGGTGGTGGTGGTAGAGGTGGTGATGGTGGTGCTGGTTGTAGAGGTAGTGGTTATGGTGGTGGAGGTGGTGGTGGTGGTTGTGGTGGTAGTGGAGGTGGTTGTGGTGGTGGTTGTGGTGGTGGAGGTGGTGATGGTGGTGTAGGTGATGGTGGTAGAGGTGGTTGTGGTGGTGGAGGTGGTGATGGTGGTGAAGGCCGTTAAAAGCTAAAAAATTTGGCGCGATTTTGGCCACGTGGGCGCGCTTTTAGAAAACGTAGCGCGGATAGGCGATCGCGTGTGGGCGAGGCTCAGATTCCATACAGCTTATAAGCACTGCCTAGAGACTCAACACAAACTATAGATATCATAAATTTCGATATATCTATAAATAAACGCATCAATAGATTTCTCTAGATATAAAGATATATCTAAATATATCTATAAATGATTATATATCAATAGATATACACGGAACTGGATATCTATCGAGCTCATGTTTTTCGTAAAGTCACCGAGATTGGTTCAAAATTGATTTTAAAAAAGAAACCAAAAACCACGACGTTTCGATTGTGACACAAAGCGAAGGTCGCTTGTGTCGCGATCGAAACGTCGTGGCTTTTATTTTTTTGAAATACATTTTTAACCTATATACGTGACTTTAGCGAAAGACCCNAAAAAACGTGAATTCACCATTGGAACCTCCTTCGCCAGTAGAAAAATATGATCATTGTTTTTTTACCCTTTTATCTGGCAACAAAAGCGACACCTTTTTTTACAAGGAGTCATGTTGGCATTGACCACAATACCTGCGGTCGGAATGCAAACAAAACACACAACTCTGATAATGTATCTTCTTGGTTCTTTCGGTAAAGTCACGTAGAAGGGAAGTAATAAAATAATAAAAATAAAACATAATAAAACAATTCTCACGACGTTTCGGCCACAACGCAAGCAGCCGTCCTCAGGTGAAAACCAGGTCCGTCGAGGCGACAGAGTCTGAATGAAACAGCCCACGAGCTTGGAGCATATATATAAGCTGAGCGCATTGACAAAGGAATTTGCATATCAACAGGAATTTAGCATATTTATGGGAAATGCAGGAATGTAATTAGTACTGCATATGCATGTGCATTATGCAGGATTAACAGCATCAAAGGGAACTGCAGTTACTGCTGCTGCAGCAGTTGCTGCTGCTGCTGCAGTTGCTGCTGCTGCTGCACTTGCTGCTGCTGCTGCACTTGCTGCTGCTGCTGCACTTGCTGCTGCTGCTGCAGTTGCTGCCTTATCCATTTTAATATAACACTATGTATTATTCTACCCACCCTAATGTGTATCATACTGCTATATGTTTACTGTACAATTACGACACCATACATTACTCTGCACACTGCACCATGCCAGTGAGTGGAACGCGGTCTGAAAGTCACCGTTAACGTGAACACAATCAGTTAAGATCCGAAATGGTTTATTACGTCCTTCCAATGATTGCTAAGCCAGAATCCATCTTCTCGGTTGAAATTGTCTCTGTGTTTGTATATGTGGATCGCCTCATGAACGAATCTCTCATGATAGCCAGATGGCTTGCAGAGAACCTCTGTCTTGGAGAAGTCAATGTCATGTGGCCCACTGAATTGTAACAGTGATCTGCCACGGCTGAGGTGTTTGTCCTACCGTGTTTCAGGTCTGCCTTATGTTCACGGATGCGGTCCGAGACATGTCGTTTGGTTTCTCCAATGTAACTGCTACCACAGAGGCAACTTAGTTTGTAGACGCCAGGGTACTGTATGTCTGGAACCACATCTTTTACAGACGGGACCAGATCACGGATTTTATGTACTGTGTTGAATCGGACCTGGATCTTGTGTTTAATCAGGATTTTGGAGATCTTTTTTGTGACCCCAGCAATGTAGGGTAAGGTGATGGTCTTGAAAGGCTCCTCAACAGGATCCTTCTTGATGGTTGGAGTGATGGCTTTGCGGATTGTGTAGTCGGAGTAAGAGCTTGGCGTACGTGTTTGAGTTCACTGGCAATGTGTTCATGGTCGGAGATGCATTGGGCTCTATGATATAGAGTCTTGATGAGGGAATTCTTCTGGGATGGATGGTGGTGGGAATCCGGTTTTAGATAAGCATCCGTGTGGGTGGCTTTCCTGTAGACAGAGTGGCTCATTGAACCATCAGGTCTCCTTTTGATTAGGACATCCAAAAAGGGTAGCTTGCCATCATTTTCGACTTCCATGGTGAATCTGATGGCTGGGTGTATGGAATTGATGTGGTCAAGAAATTGGTCTAGAGCAGGCCGGCCATGTGGCCAGATGACAAAAGTGTCGTCTACGTACCTCTTCCATAAGGTCGGGCGTAGAGTGGCAGTCTGGATGGCGTCCGTCTCAAATTTCTCCATGAAGATGTTGGCTACAACCGGAGATAGGGGGGAGCCCATTGGGGTGCCCTCAATTTGCTTGTAGAAGGTTCCATTCCAGGTGAAGTATGTATTGGTTAAGCAGTGTCTCACCAGGGGGGTACCCCAGCATTCAGTCCTTGATGAACCAAGTCTTCAATGATTGCGATGGTGTCAGGCACAGGCACCTTGGTGAACAAGGAAATCACATCAAAACTGACAAGCAGGTCGTCTGGGGACAGGGCAATCCCCTTGATTGTCGATACCAGGTCAGTAGAGTTTAGTACTGCAGAGGTGGTTTTTCCAGTGAAAGGCCGTAGGATTTCGGACAAAAAACGAGCCAGTTTGTAAGTGGGGGAGTTGATAGTAGAGACAATGGGACGAAGAGGTGTATCTTCTTTATGTATCTTTGGCAAGCCGTACAATCTTGGTGGCCTGGCTGCAGAAGGTTTCAACGAGAACTGTTTGGTCTGATCAATTAAAGCGGTTGAAGCAGAAATGATGTTGTTGGTTTTGGAGACGAGGCTGTTGGTGGGTCTCTTTTTATTTTTGTATAGCTGCCATCGTTGAGTAGTTCTTGAATTTTGTTGTTGTATTCTATTTTGTCCATGATGACAGTGGCATTGCCTTTGTCGGCTGAGAGGATGACAATGTCATCCCTCTTTTTTAATTGAGCTAATTCAAAACGCTCATCTTTGCTAATGTTGCTAGCTGGCATCTTAGCGTTTTTAGGGTTACAGAGATTTCAGATCTTGCTACGTCTGCAGCGATGTGACTCAAGCCCTTGAGAGCTACATCTACTCGAGCAATTATATCATTAACTGGTATGTGTCTAGGTGTGACTGCAAAGTTTAGTCCTTTAGCTAAAACGGATTTCAAACCTTCAGAAATAGGACTGTTACTGCGATTAATTACGACTTTGTTAACATCTAGCTTTTCAATGTGTGGGTCCGGTTTCTTGTTTGAGAGGCGGTTGAATTTGGAAATCAAGTTGTCCTTACATTTAGTCGACATAGCGGCAGCTGAAGAGGCAGTCATTTTTTCCACATGTTCCCAATCCGATGTGGACATTGTTACACTCAAAGATAAGTGTGATTTGTAGAGTGTCTTGTCTAACTGATCTAGTTCGGTGCGCGTAAGTCTGATTTTCTCTGAGATAAGAGCTAAACTAGTTCTAGACAGAATTCGTTTCGCATTAGAAGAAGTTACAGCAGCAGATGTTAGTGTAAATGCGTTTGGTATTACCTTAGAGTCGCGGCATCTCTTCAGAAAGGTGAGAGACTCGATTAGCTGAGCCTTCTTATCCCGGAGCTTGTTGAAGGATCTCAAAGTTATGTGGAAACCCTCCCCGTAGAGGCGGTTAAATTTCGATTTAAAGCTTTCGTGACTGCAGGGATTCATCTTCTTGGTTCTTTCGGTAAAGTCACGTAGAAGGGAAGTAATAAAATAATAAAATAAAACATAATAAAACAATTCTCACGACGTTTCGGCCACAACGCAAGCAGCCGTCCTCAGGTGAAAACCAGGTCCGTCGAGGCGACAGAGTCTGAATGAAACAGCACACGAGCTTGGAGCATATATATAAGCTGAGCGCATTGACAAAGGAATTTGCATATCAACAGGAATTTAGCATATTTATGGGAAATGCAGGAATGTAATTAGTACTGCATATGCATGTGCATTATGCAGGATTAACAGCATCAAAGGGAGCTGCAGTTACTGCTGCTGCAGCAGTTGCTGCTGCTGCAGTTTCTGCTGCTGCTGCAGTTGCTGCTGCTGCTGCAGTTGCTGCTGCTGCTGCACTTGCTGCTGCTGCTGCACTTGCTGCTGCTGCTGCACTTGCTGCTGCTGCAGTTGCTGCCTTATCCATTTTAATATAACACTATGTATTATTCTACCCACCCTAATGTGTATCATACTGCTATATGTTTACTGTACAATTACGACACCATACATTACTCTGCACACTGCACCATGCCAGTGAGTGGAACGCGGTCTGAAAGTCACCGTTAACGTGAACACAATCAGTTAAGATCCGAAATGGTTTATTACGTCCTTCCAATGATTGCTAAGCCAGAATCCATCTTCTCGGTTGAAATTGTCTCTGTGTTTGTATATGTGGATCGCCTCATGAACGAATCTCTCATGATAGCCAGATGGCTTGCAGAGAACCTCTGTCTTGGAGAAGTCAATGTCATGTGAGCCCACTGAATTGTAACAGTGATCTGCCACGGCTGAGGTGTTTGTCCTACCGTGTTTCAGGTCTGCCTTATGTTCACGGATGCGGTCCGAGACATGTCGTTTGGTTTCTCCAATGTAACTGCTACCACAGAGGCAACTTAGTTTGTAGACGCCAGGGTACTGTATGTCTGGAACCACATCTTTTACAGACGGGACCAGATCACGGATTTTATGTACTGTGTTGAATCGGACCTGGATCTTGTGTTTAATCAGGATTTTGGAGATCTTTTTTGTGACCCAGCAATGTAGGGTAAGGTGATGGTCTTGAAAGGCTCCTCAACAGGATCCTTCTTGATGGTTGGAGTGATGGCTTTGCGGATTGTGTAGTCGGAGTAACCATTAGCCTTAAGAGCTTGGCGTACGTGTTTGAGTTCACTGGAAATGTGTTCATGGTCGGAGATGCATTGGGCTCTATGATATAGAGTCTTGATGAGGGAATTCTTCTGGGATGGATGGTGGTGGGAATCCGGTTTTAGATAAGCATCCGTGTGGGTGGCTTTCCTGTAGACAGAGTGGCTCATTGAACCATCAGGTCTCCTTTTGATTAGGACATCCAAAAAGGGTAGCTTGCCATCATTTTCGACTTCCATGGTGAATCTGATGGCTGGGTGTATGGAATTGATGTGGTCGAGAAATTGGTCTAGAGCAGGCCGGCCATGTGGCCAGATGACAAAAGTGTCGTCTACGTACCTCTTCCATAAGGTCGGGCGTAGAGTGGCAGTCTGGATGGCGTCCGTCTCAAATTTCTCCATGAAGAGTTGGCTACATTTCGATTTAAAGCTTTCGTGACTGCAGGGATTCATCTTCTTGTTTCTTTCGGTAAAGTCACGTAGAAGGGAAGTAATAAATAATAAAAATAAAACATAATAAAACAATTCTCACGACGTTTCGTACAACGCAAGCAGCCGAGATAGGGGGAGCCCATGGGTCTAATTTGCTTGTAGAAGGTTCCATTCCAGGTGAAGTATGTATTGGAAGCAGTGTCTCACCAGGGGGGTACCAGCATTCAGTCCTTGATGAACCAAGTCTTCAGATTGGTGGTGTCAGGCACAGGCACCTTGTGAACAAGGAACCACATCAAAACTGACAAAGTTCTGGGGACACAATCCCTTATTGTCGATACCAGGTCAGTAGAGTTTAGTACTGCAGAGGTGGTTTTTCCAGTAAAGGCCGTAGGACGGACAAAAAACCCAGTTTGAAGTGGGGAGTTGATAGTAGAGACAATGGGACGAAGAGTGTATCTTCTTTATGATCTTTGGCAAGCGTAAATCTGGTGCCTCTGCAGAAGGTTTCAACGAGAACTGTTTGGTCTGATCAATTAATGCGGTTGAAGCAGAAATGATGTTGTTGGTTTTGGGACGAGCTNTTGGTGGGTCTCTTTTTATTTTTGATAGCTCCATCGTTGAGAGTTCTTGAATTTTGTTGTTGTATTCTATTTTGTCCATGATGACAGTGGCATTGCCTTTGTCGGCTGAGGGATACAATGTCATCCCTCTTTTTTAATTGAGCTAATTCAAAACGCTCATCTTTGCTAATGTTGCTAGCTGGCATCTTAGCGTTTTTTAGGGTTACAGAGATTTCAGATCTTGCTACGTCTGCAGCGATGTGACTCAAGCTGAGAGCTAATCTACTCGAGCAATTATATCATTAACTGGTATGTGTCAGGTGTGACTGCAAAGTTTAGTTTTAGCTAAAACGGATTTCAAACCTTCAGAAATAGGACTGTTACTGCGATTAATTACGACTTTGTTAACATCTAGCTTTTCCAATGTGGGGTCCTTTCTTGTAGAGGCGGTTGAATTTGGAAATCAAGTTGTCCTTACTTTAGCGACATAGCGGCAGCTGAAGAGGCAGTCATTTTTTCCACATGTTCCCAATCCGATGTGGACATTGTTACACTCAAAGATAAGTGTGATTTGTAGAGTGTCTTGTCTAACTGATCTAGTTCGGTGCGCGTAAGTCTGATTTTCTCTGAGATAAGAGCTAAACTAGTTCTAGACAGAATTCGTTTCGCATTAGAAGAAGTTACAGCAGCAGATGTTAGTGTAAATGCGTTTGGTATTACCTTAGAGTCGCGGCATCTCTTCAGAAAGGTGAGAGACTCGATTAGCTGAGCCTTCTTATCCCGGAGCTTGTTGAAGGATCTCAAAGTTATGTGGAAACCCTCCCCGTAGAGGCGGTTAAATTTCGATTTAAAGCTTTCGTGACTGCAGGGATTCATCTTCTTGGTTCTTTCGGTAAAGTCACGTAGAAGGGAAGTAATAAAATAATAAAAATAAAACATAATAAAACAATTCTCACGACGTTTCGGCCACAACGCAAGCAGCCGTCCTCAGGTGAAAACCAGGTCCGTCGAGGCGACAGAGTCTGAATGAAACAGCACACGAGCTTGGAGCATATATATAAGCTGAGCGCATTGACAAAGGAATTTGCATATCAACAGGAATTTAGCATATTTATGGGAAATGCAGGAATGTAATTAGTACTGCATATGCATGTGCATTATGCAGGATTAACAGCATCAAAGGGAGCTGCAGTTACTGCTGCTGCAGCAGTTGCTGCTGCTGCTGCAGTTTCTGCTGCTGCTGCAGTTGCTGCTGCTGCTGCAGTTGCTGCTGCTGCTGCACTTGCTGCTGCTGCTGCACTTGCTGCTGCTGCTGCACTTGCTGCTGCTGCTGCAGTTGCTGCCTTATCCATTTTAATATAACACTATGTATTATTCTACCCACCCTAATGTGTATCATACTGCTATATGTTTACTGTACAATTACGACACCATACATTACTCTGCACACTGCACCATGCCAGTGAGTGGAACGCGGTCTGAAAGTCACCGTTAACGTGAACACAATCAGTTAAGATCCGAAATGGTTTATTACGTCCTTCCAATGATTGCTAAGCCAGAATCCATCTTCTCGGTTGAAATTGTCTCTGTGTTTGTATATGTGGATCGCCTCATGAACGAATCTCTCATGATAGCCAGATGGCTTGCAGAGAACCTCTGTCTTGGAGAAGTCAATGTCATGTGAGCCCACTGAATTGTAACAGTGATCTGCCACGGCTGAGGTGTTTGTCCTACCGTGTTTCAGGTCTGCCTTATGTTCACGGATGCGGTCCGAGACATGTCGTTTGGTTTCTCCAATGTAACTGCTACCACAGAGGCAACTTAGTTTGTAGACGCCAGGGTACTGTATGTCTGGAACCACATCTTTTACAGACGGGACCAGATCACGGATTTTATGTACTGTGTTGAATCGGACCTGGATCTTGTGTTTAATCAGGATTTTGGAGATCTTTTTTGTGACCCCAGCAATGTAGGGTAAGGTGATGGTCTTGAAAGGCTCCTCAACAGGATCCTTCTTGATGGTTGGAGTGATGGCTTTGCGGATTGTGTAGTCGGAGTAACCATTAGCCTTAAGAGCTTGGCGTACGTGTTTGAGTTCACTGGAAATGTGTTCATGGTCGGAGATGCATTGGGCTCTATGATATAGAGTCTTGATGAGGGAATTCTTCTGGGATGGATGGTGGTGGGAATCCGGTTTTAGATAAGCATCCGTGTGGGTGGCTTTCCTGTAGACAGAGTGGCTCATTGAACCATCAGGTCTCCTTTTGATTAGGACATCCAAAAAGGGTAGCTTGCCATCATTTTCGACTTCCATGGTGAATCTGATGGCTGGGTGTATGGAATTGATGTGGTCGAGAAATTGGTCTAGAGCAGGCCGGCCATGTGGCCAGATGACAAAAGTGTCGTCTACGTACCTCTTCCATAAGGTCGGGCGTAGAGTGGCAGTCTGGATGGCGTCCGTCTCAAATTTCTCCATGAAGATGTTGGCTATTTCGATTTAAGCTTTCGTGACTGCAGGGATTCATCTTCTTGTTCTTTCGGTAAAGTCACGTAGAAGGAAGTAAAAATAATAAAAAAAAACATAATAAAACAATTCTCAGACGTTTCGGCTACAACGCAAGCAGCCGTCTTCAGGTGAAAACCATTCTTCACCTGAAGACGCTCTTGCGTTGTAGCGAACGTCGTGAGATTGTTTTATTATGTTTTTTTTTATTTTTTATGTTGGCTACAACCGGAGATAGGGGGAGCCCATTGGGGTGCCCTCAATTTGCTTGTAGAAGGTTCCATTCCAGGTGAAGTATGTATTGGTTAAGCAGTGTCTCACCAGGGGGGTACCCCAGCATTCAGTCCTTGATGAACCAAGTCTTCAATGATTGCGATGGTGTCAGGCACAGGCACCTTGGTGAACAAGGAAACCACATCAAAACTGACAAGCAGGTCGTCTGGGGACAGGGCAATCCCTTGATTGTCGATACCAGGTCAGTAGAGTTTAGTACTGCAGAGGTGGTTTTTCCAGTGAAAGGCCGTAGGATTTCGGACAAAAAACGAGCCAGTTTGTAAGTGGGGGAGTTGATAGTAGAGACAATGGGACGAAGAGGTGTATCTTCTTTATGTATCTTTGGCAAGCCGTACAATCTTGGTGGCCTGGCTGCAGAAGGTTTCAACGAGAACTGTTTGGTCTGATCAATTAATGCGGTTGAAGCAGAAATGATGTTGTTGGTTTTGGAGACGAGGCTGTTGGTGGGGTCTCTTTATTTTTGTATAGCTGCCATCGTTGAGTAGTTCTTGAATTTTGTTGTTGTATTCTATTTTGTCCATGATGACAGTGGCATTGCCTTTGTCGGCTGAGAGGATGACAATGTCATCCCTCTTTTTTAATTGAGCTAATTCAAAACGCTCATCTTTGCTAATGTTGCTAGCTGGCATCTTAGCGTTTTTAGGGTTACAGAGATTTCAGATCTTGCTACGTCTGCAGCGATGTGACTCAAGCCCTTGAGAGCTACATCTACTCGAGCAATTATATCATTAACTGGTATGTGTCTAGTGTGACTGCAAAGTTTAGTCCTTTAGCTAAAACGGATTTCAAACCTTCAGAAATAGGACTGTTACTGCGATTAATTACGACTTTGTTAACATCTAGCTTTTCAATGTGTGGGTCCGGTTTCTTGTTTGAGAGGCGGTTGAATTTGGAAATCAAGTTGTCCTTACATTTAGTCGACATAGCGGCAGCTGAAGAGGCAGTCATTTTTTCCACATGTTCCCAATCCGATGTGGACATTGTTACACTCAAAGATAAGTGTGATTTGTAGAGTGTCTTGTCTAACTGATCTAGTTCGGTGCGCGTAAGTCTGATTTTCTCTGAGATAAGAGCTAAACTAGTTCTAGACAGAATTCGTTTCGCATTAGAAGAAGTTACAGCAGCAGATGTTAGTGTAAATGCGTTTGGTATTACCTTAGAGTCGCGGCATCTCTTCAGAAAGGTGAGAGACTCGATTAGCTGAGCCTTCTTATCCCGGAGCTTGTTGAAGGATCTCAAAGTTATGTGGAAACCCTCCCCGTAGAGGCGGTTAAATTTCGATTTAAAGCTTTCGTGACTGCAGGGATTCATCTTCTTGGTTCTTTCGGTAAAGTCACGTAGAAGGGAAGTAATAAAATAATAAAAATAAAACATAATAAAACAATTCTCACGACGTTTCGGCCACAACGCAAGCAGCCGTCCTCAGGTGAAAACCAGGTCCGTCGAGGCGACAGAGTCTGAATGAAACAGCACACGGCTTGGAGCATATATATAAGCTGGCGCATTGACAAAGGAATTTGCATATCAACAGGAATTTAGCATATTTATGGGAAATGCAGGAATGTAATTAGTACTGCATATGCATGTGCATTATGCAGGATTAACAGCATCAAAGGGAGCTGCAGTTACTGCTGCTGCAGCAGTTGCTGCTGCTGCTGCAGTTTCTGCTGCTGCTGCAGTTGCTGCTGCTGCTGCAGTTGCTGCTGCTGCTGCACTTGCTGCTGCTGCTGCACTTGCTGCTGCTGCTGCACTTGCTGCTGCTGCTGCAGTTGCTGCCTTATCCATTTTAATATAACACTATGTATTATTCTACCCACCCTAATGTGTATCATACTGCTATATGTTTACTGTACAATTACGACACCATACATTACTCTGCACACTGCACCATGCCAGTGAGTGGAACGCGGTCTGAAAGTCACCGTTAACGTGAACACAATCAGTTAAGATCCGAAATGGTTTATTACGTCCTTCCAATGATTGCTAAGCCAGAATCCATCTTCTCGGTTGAAATTGTCTCTGTGTTTGTATATGTGGATCGCCTCATGAACGAATCTCTCATGATAGCCAGATGGCTTGCAGAGAACCTCTGTCTTGGAGAAGTCAATGTCATGTGAGCCCACTGAATTGTAACAGTGATCTGCCACGGCTGAGGTGTTTGTCCTACCGTGTTTCAGGTCTGCCTTATGTTCACGGATGCGGTCCGAGACATGTCGTTTGGTTTCTCCAATGTAACTGCTACCACAGAGGCAACTTAGTTTGTAGACGCCAGGGTACTGTATGTCTGGAACCACATCTTTTACAGACGGGACCAGATCACGGATTTTATGTACTGTGTTGAATCGGACCTGGATCTTGTGTTTAATCAGGATTTTGGAGATCTTTTTTGTGACCCCAGCAATGTAGGGTAAGGTGATGGTCTTGAAAGGCTCCTCAACAGGATCCTTCTTGATGGTTGGAGATGGCTTTGGGATTGTGGTCGGAGTAACCATTAGCCTTAAGAGCTTGGCGTACGTGTTTGAGTTCACGGAAATGTGTTCATGGTCGGAGATGCATTGGGCTCTATGATATAGAGTCTTGATGAGGAATTCTTCTGGGATGATGGTGGTGGAATCCGGTTTTAGAAAGCATCCGTGTGGTCCCTGCAGTCAGAAAGTTAATCATTAACCCTCAGGTTTCCATACTTTAGATCCTTCAACAAGGGTAGAAGGCCAGCTAATCGACTTCCTTTCTGAAGAGATGCCGCGACTCTAAGGAATCGATTTACACTAACATTGCTCTGTAACTTCTTCTAATGCGAACGAATTCTGTCTAGACTATTTAGCTCTTCCAGAAAATCAGACTTAGCGCACCGAACTAGATGACGACACTCTCAAATTTATCGATGAAAATGTCGGATTGGGAACATGTGGAAAAATGACTGCCTCTTCAGCTGCCGCTATGTCGACTAAATGTAAGGACAACTTGATTTCCAAATTCAACCGCCTCTCAAACAAGAAACCGGACCCACACATTGAAAAGCTAGATGTTAACAAAGTCGTAATTAATCGCAGTAACAGTCCTATTTCTGAAGGTTTGAAATCCGTTTTAGCTAAAGGACTAAACTTTGCAGTCACACCTAGACACATACCAGTTAATGATATAATTGCTCGAGTAGATGTAGCTCTCAAGGGCTTGAGTCACATCGCTGCAGACGTAGCAAGATCTGAAATCTCTGTAACCCTAAAAACGCTAAGATGCCAGCTAGCAACATTAGCAAAGATGAGCGTTTTGAATTAGCTCAATTAAAAAGAGGATGACATTGTCATCCTCTCAGCCGACAAAGGCAATGCCACTGTCATCATGGACAAATAGAATACAACAACAAAATTCAAGAACTACTCAACGATGGCAGCTATACAAAAATAAAAAGAGANCCCACCAACAGCCTCGTCTCCAAAACCAACAACATCATTTCTGCTTCAACCGCATTAATTGATCAGACCAAACAGTTCTCGTTGAAACCTTCTGCAGCCAGGCCACCAAGATTGTACGGCTTGCCAAAGATACATAAAGAAGATACACCTCTTCGTCCCATTGTCTCTACTATCACTTACAAACTGGCTCGTTTTTGTCCGAAATCCTACGGCCTTTCACTGGAAAAACCACCTCTGCAGTACTAAACTCTACTGACCTGGTATCGACAATCAAGGGATTGCCCTGTCCCAGACGACCTGCTTGTCAGTTTTGATGTGGTTTCCTTGTTCACCAAGGTGCCTGTGCCTGACACCATCGCAATCATTGAAGACTTGGTTCATCAAGGACTGAATGCTGGGTACCCCCCTGGTGAGACACTGCTTAACCAATACATACTTCACCTGGAATGGAACCTTCTACAAGCAAATTGAGGGCACCCAATGGGCTCCCCCTATCTCCGGTTGTAGCCAACATCTTCATGGAGAAATTTGAGACGGACGCCATCCAGACTGCCACTCTACGCCCGACCTTATGGAAGAGGTACGTAGACGACACTTTTGTCATCTGGCCACATGGCCGGCCTGCTCTAGACCAATTTCTCGACCACATCAATTCCATACACCCAGCCATCAGATTCACCATGGAAGTCGAAAATGATGGCAAGCTACCCTTTTTGGATGTCCTAATCAAAGGAGACCTGATGGTTCAATGAGCCACTCTGTCTACAGGAAAGCCACCACACGGATGCTTATCTAAAACCGGATTCCACCACCATCCATCCCAGAAGAATTCCCTCATCAAGACTCTATATCATAGAGCCCAATGCATCTCCGACCATGAACACATTTCCAGTGAACTCAAACACGTACGCCAAGCTCTTAAGGCTAATGGTTACTCCGACTACACAATCCGCAAAGCCATCACTCCAACCATCAAGAAGGATCCTGTTGAGGAGCCTTTCAAGACCATCACCTTACCCTACATTGCTGGGGTCACAAAAAAGATCTCCAAAATCCTGATTAAACACAAGATCCAGGTCCGATTCAACACAGTACATAAATCCGTGATCTGGTCCCGTCTGTAAAAGATGTGGTTCCAGACATACAGTACCCTGGCGTCTACAAACTAAGTTGCCTCTGTGGTAGCAGTTACATTGGAGAAACCAAACGACATGTCTCGGACCGCATCCGTGAACATAAGGCAGACCTGAAACACGGTAGGACAAACACCTCAGCCGTGGCAGATCACTGTTACAATTCAGTGGGCTCACATGACATTGACTTCTCCAAGACAGAGGTTCTCTGCAAGCCATCTGGCTATCATGAGAGATTCGTTCATGAGGCGATCCACATATACAAACACAGAGACAATTTCAACCGAGAAGATGGATTCTGGCTTAGCAATCATTGGAAGGACGTAATAAACCATTTCGGATCTTAACTGATTGTGTTCACGTTAACGGTGACTTTCAGACCGCGTTCCACTCACTGGCATGGTGCAGTGTGCAGAGTAATGTATGGTGTCGTAATTGTACAGTAAACATATAGCAGTATGATACACATTAGGGTGGGTAGAATAATACATAGTGTTATATTAAAATGGATAAGGCAGCAACTGCAGCAGCAGCAGCAAGTGCAGCAGCAGCAGCAACAGCAGCAGCAGCAAGTGCAGCAGCAGCAGCAACTGCAGCAGCAGCAGCAACTGCAGCAGCAGCAGAAACTGCAGCAGCAGCAGCAACTGCTGCAGCAGCAGTAACTGCAGCTCCCTTTGATGCTGTTAATCCTGCATAATGCACATGCATATGCAGTACTAATTACATTCCTGCATTTCCCATAAATATGCTAAATTCCTGTTGATATGCAAATTCCTTTGTCAATGCGCCCAGCTTATATATATGCTCCAAGCTCGTGTGCTGTTTCATTCAGACTCTGTCGCCTCGACGGACCTGGTTTTCACCTGAGGACGGCTGCTTGCGTTGTGGCCGAAACGTCGTGAGAATTGTTTTATTATGTTTTATTTTTTATTATTTTATTACTTCCCTTCTACGTGACTTTACCGAAAGAACCAAGAAGATGAATCCCCTGCAGTCACGAAAGCTTTAAATCGAAATTTAACCGCCTCTACGGGAGGGTTTCCACATAACTTTGAGATCCTTCAACAAGCTCCGGGATAAGAAGGCTCAGCTAATCGAGTCTCTCACCTTTCTGAAGAGATGCCGCGACTCTAAGGTAATACCAAACGCATTTACACTAACATCTGCTGCTGTAACTTCTTCTAATGCGAAACGAATTCTGTCTAGAACTAGTTTAGCTCTTATCTCAGAGAAAATCAGACTTACGCGCACCGAACTAGATCAGTTAGACAAGACACTCTACAAATCACACTTATCTTTGAGTGTAACAATGTCCACATCGGATTGGGAACATGTGGAAAAAATGACTGCCTCTTCAGCTGCCGCTATGTCGACTAAATGTAAGGACAACTTGATTTCCAAATTCAACCGCCTCTCAAACAAGAAACCGGACCCACACATTGAAAAGCTAGATGTTAACAAAGTCGTAATTAATCGCAGTAACAGTCCTATTTCTGAAGGTTTGAAATCGTTTTAGCTAAAGGACTAAACTTTGCAGTCACACCTAGACACATACCAGTTAATGATATAATTGCTCGAGTAGATGTAGCTCTCAAGGGCTTGAGTCACATCGCTGCAGACGTAGCAAGATCTGAAATCTCTGTAACCCTAAAAACGCTAAGATGCCAGCTAGCAACATTAGCAAAGATGAGCGTTTTGAATTAGCTCAATTAAAAAAGAGGGATGACATTGTCATCCTCTCAGCCGACAAAGGCAATGCCACTGTCATCATGGACAAAATAGAATACAACAACAAAATTCAAGAACTACTCAACGATGGCAGCTATACAAAAATAAAAAGAGACCCACCAACAGCCTCGTCTCCAAAACCAACAACATCATTTCTGCTTCAACCGCATTAATTGATCAGACCAAACAGTTCTCGTTGAAACCTTCTGCAGCCAGGCCACCAAGATTGTACGGCTTGCCAAAGATACATAAAGAAGATACACCTCTTCGTCCCATTGTCTCTACTATCACTTACAAACTGGCTCGTTTTTGTCCGAAATCCTACGGCCTTTCACTGGAAAAACCACCTCTGCAGTACTAAACTCTACTGACCTGGTATCGACAATCAAGGGGATTGCCCTGTCCCCAGACGACCTGCTTGTCAGTTTTGATGTGGTTTCCTTGTTCACCAAGGTGCCTGTGCCTGACACCATCGCAATCATTGAAGACTTGGTTCATCAAGGACTGAATGCTGGGTACCCCCCTGGTGAGACACTGCTTAACCAATACATACTTCACCTGGAATGGAACCTTCTACAAGCAAATTGAGGGCACCCCAATGGGCTCCCCCCTATCTCCGGTTGTAGCCAACATCTTCATGGAGAAATTTGAGACGGACGCCATCCAGACTGCCACTCTACGCCCGACCTTATGGAAGAGGTACGTAGACGACACTTTTGTCATCTGGCCACATGGCCGGCCTGCTCTAGACCAATTTCTCGACCACATCAATTCCATACACCCAGCCATCAGATTCACCATGGAAGTCGAAAATGATGGCAAGCTACCCTTTTTGGATGTCCTAATCAAAAGGAGACCTGATGGTTCAATGAGCCACTCTGTCTACAGGAAAGCCACCCACACGGATGCTTATCTAAAACCGGATTCCCACCACCATCCATCCCAGAAGAATTCCCTCATCAAGACTCTATATCATAGAGCCCAATGCATCTCCGACCATGAACACATTTCCAGTGAACTCAAACACGTACGCCAAGCTCTTAAGGCTAATGGTTACTCCGACTACACAATCCGCAAAGCCATCACTCCAACCATCAAGAAGGATCCTGTTGAGGAGCCTTTCAAGACCATCACCTTACCCTACATTGCTGGGTCACAAAAAAGATCTCCAAAATCCTGATTAAACACAAGATCCAGGTCCGATTCAACACAGTACATAAAATCCGTGATCTGGTCCCGTCTGTAAAAGATGTGGTTCCAGACATACAGTACCCTGGCGTCTACAAACTAAGTTGCCTCTGTGGTAGCAGTTACATTGGAGAAACCAAACGACATGTCTCGGACCGCATCCGTGAACATAAGGCAGACCTGAAACACGGTAGGACAAACACCTCAGCCGTGGCAGATCACTGTTACAATTCAGTGGGCTCACATGACATTGACTTCTCCAAGACAGAGGTTCTCTGCAAGCCATCTGGCTATCATGAGAGATTCGTTCATGAGGCGATCCACATATACAAACACAGAGACAATTTCAACCGAGAAGATGGATTCTGGCTTAGCAATCATTGGAAGGACGTAATAAACCATTTCGGATCTTAACTGATTGTGTTCACGTTAACGGTGACTTTCAGACCGCGTTCCACTCACTGGCATGGTGCAGTGTGCAGAGTAATGTATGGTGTCGTAATTGTACAGTAAACATATAGCAGTATGATACACATTAGGGTGGGTAGAATAATACATAGTGTTATATTAAAATGGATAAGGCAGCAACTGCAGCAGCAGCAGCAAGTGCAGCAGCAGCAGCAAGTGCAGCAGCAGCAGCAGCACTGCAGTGCAGCAGCAGCAGAAACTGCAGCAGCAGCAACTGCTGCAGCAGCAGTAACTGCAGCTCCCTTTGATGCTGTTAATCCTGCATAATGCACATGCATATGCAGTACTAATTACATTCCTGCATTTCCCATAAATATGCTAAATCCTGTTGATATGCAAATTCCTTTGTCAATGCGCTCAGCTTATATATATGCTCCAAGCTCGTGTGCTGTTTCATTCAGACTCTGTCGCCTCGACGGACCTGGTTTTCACCTGAGGACGGCTGCTTGCGTTGTGGCCGAAACGTCGTGAGAATTGTTTTATTATGTTTTATTTTATTATTTATTACTTCTTCTACGTGACTTTACCGAAAGAACCAAGAAGATGAATCCCTGCAGTCCGAAAGCAAACGAAAAATAAAATCGATAATGTATGTGCACTGTCCTTGAAGTTGATACAACAGACCCACAGAGCGCGTGGCGCGTTATGTCAGGTCCTCAGACACACACACACACACACACACTACTTGTACCTGCCCAGCTCTGCGGGTGGCGCTATTCTGTCGCTGCCTCTGAACGAGCTGCTACTCACAGCGTGGCGTGCAGGGGGCCACACACACCACCTTGCCCACCACGCTGTGTTCGACCATGTCAACTTAAATGATTCAATCAACAAGGGACACCTACAGCGACCGCTTCTGATTTCAACTCAGGAGCTCGCACCCACGTGGCAGACGCCTGTTCACCAAGCCGCACGACCTCCACTCTTTGCAAAAGGTTTGGACACCCCTGTCGTAGAATACAGCAATATAAAATAGCATTACATCGTCATCATAATATACCGACATGATATACAATTTAATACACCAATCTAATATCCATTATAACATAATATACCGATACACTTTAACAATGTAATATAGCAATATAAAATACCATTATAATGTTACGATTTCTCAATATAAAATACTGATGTAATATAACTATGTATATCAATGTAATATAACGGTATAATATCACAATATCACAGTATCATGTATTGTAGTAATTCTAGATTTGAAGCTTTCGTGACTGCAAGGATTCATATTCTTAGGTTTTTTCGGTAAAGTCACGTAGGTAAATTTTTTTAATAAAAGTAAAAGAAAAAGTAAAATAAAAGAAAAAATGTTTTATTTTACTTTTATTAATTTAATTTTTTCTCCTACGTGACTTCACCGAAAAAACCTATTGATATTGTAGTAATGTTTAATTTAGTGTATTTAAGAATAAATCGACTCGTTTGTAAGTGTAGGAGTCACTGTATTGATGCTGTTATTACTTCAGCAAAGTTTTACGTTGAAGTCGGTCAAAGTGTGCAAATGTTGTTGTACAGTTTTTTTATTTCCAATTAAGAAAACACTTAACGACTCTGGGAGAGAGAGAGGGTCACCTCGGGGCACGGGGCTGGGCGTGTACAGTGGGTGAAGTGTAGTGTGTGTAACGTGTGTGTATGTAGTGTGTGTAGTGTGTGTGTGTAACGTGTGTGTGTATGTAGTGTGTGTGTATGTAGTGTGTGTGTATGTAGTGTGTGTGTGTAACGTGTGTGTGTGTATGTAGTGTGTGTATGTAGTGTGTGTGTGTGTATGTGAGTGTGTGTGTATGTACGTGTGTGTGTATGTAGTGTGTGTATGTGTGTGTGTGTATGTGTGTGTGTATGTAGTGTGTGTGTATGTGTGTGTNTGTGTGTGTGTAGTGTGTGTGTNGTGTGTGTGTATGTTGTGTGTGTGTGTANTGTGTGTGTATGTANTGTGTGTGTAGTGTGTGTGTATGTGTGTGTGTATGTAACGTGTGTGTGTAGTGTGTGTGTGTTGTGTGTGTGTGTGTGTGTGTAGTGTGTGTGTATGTANTGTGTGTGTATGTAGTGTGTGTGTATGTAGTGTGTGTATGTAGTGTGTGTATGTAGTGTGTGTGTGTGTGTGTGTATGTGTGTAACGTGTGTGTGTGTATGTGTGTGTGTGTAACNTGTGTGTGTGTATGTAGTGTGTGTATGTAGTGTATGTATGTGTGTATGTAACGTGTGTGTATGTANTGTGTGTGTATGTAACGTGTGTGTGTGTATGTAGAGTGTGTATGTGTGTGTGTANTGTGTGTGTGTAGTGTGTGTATGTAGTGTGTGTATGTAACNTGTGTGTGNATGTAACGTGTGTATGTAGTGTGTGTATGTCGTGTGTGTATGTAACGTGTGTGTGTAACGTGTGTGTGTGTAACGTGTGTGTATGTGTGTGTGTATGTGTGTGTGTATGTAACGTGTGTGTATGTACGTGTGTGTGTGTGTGTGTGTGTGTATGTAACGTGTGTAGTGTGTATGTAACGTGTGTGTATGTAACGTGTGTGTGTAGTGTGGTGTGTGTGTATGTAACGTGTGTGTGTAACGTGTGTGTATGTAACGTGTGTGTGTAGTGTGGTGTGTGTGTATGTAACGTGTGTATGTGTGTATGTAACGTGTGTGTATGTAACGTGTGTGTGTGTGTAACGTGTGTGTGTGTATGTAACGTGTGTATGTGTGTATGTAACGTGTGTGTATGTAANGTGTGTGTGTGTANTGTGTGTGTGTGTATGTAACGTGTGTGTGTATGTAACGTGTGTGTGTGTATTTAATGTGTGTGTATGTAATGTGTGTGTGTAACGTGTGTGTGTGTAACGTGTGTGTGTAACGTGTGTCTGTGTGTATCTGTGTATATGTGTGTGTCTGTATGTGTGTCTGTGTGTCTGTGTGTATGTATGTGTCTGTGTAGATGTGTGTCTGTATATGTGTCTGTGTAGTGGTTAGCGCTACGCTGCGCTATGAACCTCGCGACCCGGCTTCGATTCCGCTCACGGCCAGCAGCAGTGACGATATCTGAACCGGTCCAAGGCCTCCCTAGGTCGACTCAGCCTCAAATGAGTACCCGGTGTCATGGTGTGCAGTAAACATGCTAACTGGGACAAAGGCGGTCTGTCTGGCCACCAACCCCTCGTGGACCGGCCTTCATAGGTGCTTCTCGCTAACAGCACTTGCCCCAGCAGTCGTAAGGCTACACGGTGGGGGATCTTTGTCTTTGTATCACCACACAGGAGTCACGGAGCTTTCGAGGCTAAGCCGCGTGGGGAGCCAGAGCGTCAGGTGGTGCAGCAGGTGAGACTCCGGTGACTATAAATCAACCTCGATATAGACCACTTTGGAATACGTCTTTGGTTCGTGTTTTGACAGAATGTCTTGCGGTCTTGCAGATACGACGTCTTGTTGAGATACGACATCTTGTTGAGATAGGCGGCTTGGGAACGACGTCTCATACGACATCTTGCTTGAGATACGACATCTTGCTTGGGATACGACATCTTGCTTGGATACGACATCTTGCTTGGGATACAACGTCTTGCTTGGGATACGACGCCTTGCTTGTATACCCCGTTCACGACTGAAACAAGCGCCGCTCCTCAGTCACAGCGTTGTGTGGACGCTGTGCGGGCCAGTGGTGGGACTCTGGGACTCCCGGCTCTACGTCCGTGTAAGGGCGAGTTCCGAGGAAGCCAGAGTCTAGACCCGCACCTTGGCTGGGTCGGGTCAGGTAGCCTCCCTCGGGTAATTGTAGCCGGAGGACCCCAGAGCGTAGCCAGGGTAGTGTACCTAGGCTGTGTACCTAGGCTGTGTACCTAGGCTGTATCCCTAGGCTGTGTCGCTAGGCTGTGTACCTAGGCTGTGTCGCTAGGCTGTGTACCTAGGCTTTGTATCTAGGCTGTGTACCTAGGCTGTGTCCCTAGGCTGTAACAGAGTATCAGGAGTGTTGGAGTGTTGTATTGTAATAAAGAAGTCACCTCTACAAGTGTCTCCGGAACCCATTACATTTGTGTTGACGGTGATGGTGGTGGTGTCACATTACAGGAGGCGTGCGCACTGCGTCTCTANCCCCCCCCCCCCACCGGACAAGACGCTGCGAGAGGCTTCAGAAGGAGTCCGAGTACCGCGATGGAGAGAGGAGAGGGGAGACGGAGGGATGGGGAGGAAGAGAGGACCAGCGGGTGACGGAGGTCGAATGAGGGGAGAGGGGAGAGGCGGGGGGCGAGAGAGCCCGGCCAGGCAGCGGGAGAGAGAGCGTTGGTCCGGCGAGTCGAGAGGGAAAGAGAAGCTGCGGACAGGGCCATTGGTGCCGGTGGCAGGGGTGGAGGTCAGGGGGCGAGACAGCGGCCGCCAGGCGAGATGCTCAGGCAGAGAGAGGAGGGCGCCAGGATGAGAGACGTCGGACAAATGGACGTGGACAGGTGGAGGGCGGATAGAGGCGGCGGGGAGGCCGTGAGGGGTAGAGAGCGAGAGGGAGCGATGCGAGTGAGAGGAGAAGGAGTGAGACAGANGGGTGGACATGGTGGGGGGAGGTGGGGGGAGGGAGAAGGGGGGGAGCGAGGGTGGACATGGAGGGGGGAGGTGGGGGGAGGGAGATGGGTGGGAAGCGAGGGCCGGGGACCAGTTGAGGCAAAGAGTGGTACAGTTGGCCGGACAAATCGGCTGGCGCAAGCGATAGAGAGGGTTCTCGGATGGACATTCGTGGGGAGGGATCCGCGCGATGGCGGTTAGCTGCCGAACACGGCACGGCCCGAGTTGGATTCCCGCTCACGGGAACAACAAGCCGATGTTCGCGGGTTTTTTCCGACTCTCTGAGTTCCATGACCTTGTTAAATGTCTTTAACATTCACAGGCTGAATGTCTCACTAACATGGCTGCTACTCCCTTCGTTGTTTAATAGGCTGATTGTGTCTCATTCACACGGCCGCTGCTGCGGGAGTTACATTAACACATTGACACGCCAATCTCTAGCAATACAATGGCCAAGGTATAGCCGGCTTTGCGATCTTACACTGACTTCCAAATTCCATCTCTAGCCCCACCCACGTACCCTTGGGTTGTTCCATCTCACACCGATAGAACCTCTGGCTGCAGTCGCTCTCTCGCTATATGTCTTCCTGCCTCAGCAGTCTGCCTGCTGTATTTGTTTCACCTGAAGACGACTGCTCGTGTTGCCGTCGAAACGTCGTGATTTTAAAAAAGATTTTTCTACCCACGTCACTTTTACCAAAAGACCCAGAGAGTATGATTCCTGCAGTCACGAAAGCTTTAAGTCAAGATTTCACGTAAATAGGTTTTAATAAATAAACAAAAAACTACGACGTTTCCGTCGTCATCAGGATCGCTTGTGTTGCGATCGAAACGTCGTAGTTTTATTTTATTATTTATTGAACCTATCTACGTGACTTTACCGAATGACCCAAACAATATAAATCCACTTCCGTTACAAAATCACCTTCGCCTCAAACACGACCGCCTGTTTGTGTCTACGTTTAACTTTTTTCACACTCTACGTAGCCAACAGTGTTGCATTGTGGGTTGCGAGTAGGTGCAGGTGTCATCGCACGAACGCACGCTTCTAATTGGTGAAGGATCCATGAATTAAATATTGAACCCAATATGTCATTGATTCTTACAACAAATGCCGTGTATTTAAAATGTGTATTTTGCTGGTCTCATTGCTGGAGTTGATGGGCATGTCTCTGCTGTTGAGTACAATAAAAACGAATTTCATTCAGCGGTGAATTTAGACTGGACGTGATTAATCCATATTAGAGTTTCGTTGGGTTAGATAGCAAACATATGAATGTGTCGTCAAACCCGCCACCACCCGACACAGCCAATTAGTCAGTTCTGTCACGTCAACAGAACGTGCCAATTAGTTACTAGTCCAGCACACGGACTGTGTGCTGGAGAGTAAAACCCACAACATCTACAAGTGGAATATGACGTCTCAGCGGCAATAAGAACCAGTACCATCAAGAACCAGTCCCATCTTGTTCCTGCTCCACTGCTTCTCACCACCACACTCACCACCACACCACCACACTGACCACCACACTGACCACCACACTCACCACCACACTCACCACCACACTGACCACCACACTCACCACCACACTCACCACCACACTCACCACTGCTTCTCCCCGACCATCTCCGTCCAGCTCCCAGCAACGACTCCCATCTCCTCTCTCATGCTCCCGTATATATCCCCCGTCCTCATTAATTACAAATTAATTAAGCGGCGTCCCACGACGCTTCAGCCATCATCGCTCCCATCTCCAGACTTGCTGGCGCCACCCGGCACCTGCTACATCCACCATCCCTTCACCGCCACGCATCTTACAACCACTTCACAATCGTCTCCCTCCGCCGTTATCCTCCCACAGCGCCTGTTTGCCCTGGCGCGACCCCACTGTCCATGACACGCCAGAGGTCGCAAACGGGTTTTGATTCCTTACCCGTACCCGGCCGCACCAGGGTCACAAACAGGTAACCGTACCCGTACCCGGCTGGGTACGGTACCCGTTCCCTACCGTACCCTACCCGACATGAGTGACAGTGACTCACCAGTGACTCACGGCCTACCCGTACCCGGCCGCACCAGGGTCGCAAACGGGTACCCGTACCCAGCCGGGTATGGGTAGCCGGGTATCGGGTAGGGTATCGGGTACCCGGTTGCGACCTCTGTGACACGCACTTCACCCGAATTGTTTCCCGCAATGTGCTCTTGGTACACATCCTTTATACATTTCAGAGTTGATATTTTGTCTTTGCATTGACTGGGTTATTGGAGCCTTGTGTTGGCTAACACTTGATAAATAGAAATATTCAAACAATGTTGTCGTCGAGCTCACTTGAACTCGTCAGCTCTTTGAGTTAAATCCTTAGTTTTATTAGTGAAACCTCATCTTGGGTATAGATACAAAGACAAAGATCCCCGTATAGCCTTAACAGACTGTAGGGGCAAGTGCTGTTAGCGAGCACCTATGAAGGCCGGCACGGCACACGAGGGGTGGGTGGCCAGCACCACGCCCGACCACCTTTGTCTCCCTAGTGACGATGTTTACTACACACCGCACCAGGTACTCATTTGAGGCTGAGCCGACCTAGGGGAGGCCCGGGACCGGTTCAGATAATCGTCACTGGTGTTGGCCGTGAGCGGGAATCTAACTCGGGTCGCCGGGTTCGTAGCGCAGCGCGCTAACCGCTACACCACCGCTCCCATAGATACAGGCAGTCACTGACACACATCGACTAAGTGACGTCACTTACACACACATGGATCGACGCAGACACATCGACTTACACACACAGCGACTCACGCACACACATGGGTCTACACACATAGACATACATTTGGACGTACACAGACACATCGACGCACACACACACACATGGACTGTCACATTGCTGTACGCACATCAACTGACACACATAGACTCTCACACACACAGACACACACACACATGGACTTACGCACACACAGACACAGAGACACAACAACAACCGCCATTCGCCACTAAGTGGCGGTGACGTCACCACGACGCTTGTGCCAGGCTATGTGCACCATGAGGGAACGTGAAGTGTCGAATGCCCGCTGGCAGGAGGTCACGGGCAGACCCAGGTGTATCTGTTACATTTACATATTTAATAAAACTTTTTAACATCACAAAATATACGTCAATCCAGGCTGTATATGTTAAATTTCCATATTTAATCAAACTTTTTTTACATCACAAAATATACAACATCAATCCACGCTGTATCTGTAACATTTCCGTATTCAATAAAACTTTTTCAACATCACAAAACATACAACACTGCAGGTGTTTTGACACCCCAGGCTGTATCTGTTACATCTTCATATTTAGCGGTTAGCGCCGCTTCCTGGGCATGGCAGTAACCCCTAACGATCCCTCACCACCCAATATGGGTAAATCACCTGGGGGGTTGATGCACCTGGGGGGGTGGGTCACCTGGGGGGGTGGGTCACCTGGGGGGGTGAGTCAATTGTGGGTAAATCACCTGGGGGGTTGATGCACCTGGGGGGGTGGGTCACTTGGGGGGGTGGGTCACCTGGGAGGGTGAGTCAGTTGTGGGTAAATCACCTGGGAGGGGTGAGTCAGTGGTGGGTATATCACCTGGGAGGGGTGAGTCAGTTGGGGAGGTTGACCCAGCTGTTGGTAGATCAGCTGGGGGGGGTGGCTCACCCAGCCGTACTTGATCTGGGGGTTCATCACCCGGGGTGACTCAGCTGTTGACCAGGCTGCGGGAAGGCCACCAGCTGGGGTGATTGACAGGCGCCTGGTGGAACATCGCCAGGGAGTGACTCCCCCGGGGGGGAGATTGGTCACGGGTTGACTCACTGGGCAGTGAGTCAGCTGGGAGGAGAGTGGGGAGAGAGGGGACAGGGAGAAAATCAACATCTGCCAGTTCGCGAAACAAGTTCAACATGAACACACACTCAGTGTACACTCACTCACCACCACGCTCACCACTCACCACCGCACTCACCACCACACTCACCACCGCACTCACCACCGCGCTCATCACTCACCACCGCACTCACCACCGCGCTCACTCACCACCACACTCACTCACCACCGCGCTCACCACCATGTTGTATATATCGGCCTTTTTCCAAAATTGAGATTAAGAATAATTCTGCCAATATTTGTTTTCTTAATAATCAATCGGGGTGCAGCATGAGGCACAAACGAACACGCCACAACCACCCTCACCCCTCAGCAGCTGCCTTCCACAAGCCACACCAGGCAGCAAGGAGATAAGCCGTAAAAGGTCATTTAAAAAAATCCAAAAACAAAAGAGAAGATGGGGGGGGTTGGTTTGCTAATGATATTCTGAGGAAATCTCTAGCTGGCTTCGAAGGCCGTCACACAGCATGTGCGTGGCGGCCATGATGGACACACGCGTCACAACCAGCGGGGGAGGGGTAGGAACTGGTCCGAACCGGTCGGGCCAACGGCGGTTGGAANCCCTCTGAGGGGAGGGGGGCTGGGGCTGCTACGATCCCCAGAGCCCCGCCCCTCAGGGAGGGAGAGTATATAAGGCGGGTCCCTGAGAGCGCGAGGCAGTCCGTCTCAAGCCGAAGCCGCCTGGAGAAGAAGAAGACCTTTCGATGTAAAGTTTTCGTGACTGCAGGGATTCATCTTCTTGGTTATTTCGGTAGAGTCATCACGTAGAAGGGAAATAACAAAAGAATAAAAATAAAACATAATAAAATAATTCTCACGACGTTTCGGCCACAACGCAAGCAGCCGTCCTCAGGTGAAGACCAGGTCTGTCTTCGTGAGAATTATTTTATTATGTTTTATTTTTATTATTTTATTATTTCCCTTCTACGTGATGACTTTACCGAAAGAACCAAGAAGATGAAGAAGACCCTGGACCCCAAGCCGCCGACATCCTTCTGAGGGCCGGGGCTCAGTGCGGTGCCCGTGGTCGTGGGGCTAGGACCCTGAGGTTCCCTCGGCCTGATGTCCTTGTGAGGAAGGCCAGGTCCGGACGGGCCAGTGGTCAGGACCCACCGGGCCAGCGGTGGGTCCGCCTCCCCTAGGTCTAGCCACCAAACTCACCAACACACTCACCACCACTCACCACCACACTGACCACCACACTCACCACCTGCTGCTGTTGGAGCTCTCCTTCTTGTCCTCCTCCTTCACCTCCTTCACCTCCTTCACTTTCTCCTTCACTTTCTCCTTCAGCTCCTCCAGATGCGTCACCTCCTCCCACGTCTCCCCTCTGCACCTGCTGGGGTCTCCATAGGACCTCATCGATCGTGGCACCACCGTCATCGCCATCATAGCGCCACCAGACGCCCTCCTTGCCAGGCCCACTCCACCCTCCCAAACCAGCCCACATCCTGGCCCAATCATGTCCACCTCCTCCTTCAGCTCCACCAGACACGTCACCTCCTCCTACAGCTCCACCTCCTACAGCTCCACCAGACCGTCACCTCCTCCACCTCCACCTCCTACAGCTCCACCAGACACATCACCTCCTCCATCTCCACCTCCTACAGCTCCACCAGACACGTCACCTCCACCTACATCTCCCCACTGCACCTGCTGGAGTCTCTGTAGCACGTCATCGATCGTGGGATCATCACCACCATCATCATCGCCACCACCACCACCACTACCACCACCACCACTACCACCACCATTACCACCACCACTACTACCACCACCATCACCACCACCACTACTACCACCACTACTACCACCACCACTACCACCACCACTACCACCACCATATCCACCGCCACCACCGCCGCCACCACCGTAGCCACCACCGCTACAGTTACCGCTGCCATCACCACCTTTGGAGCGCAAGGCCCCTTCTCCGGCAAGCCCACTCCACCCTCCCAAACCAGCCCACATCCTGGCCCAATCATGTCCACCTCCTCCTCCTCCTTCAGCTCCACCAGACACGTCACCTCCTCCTCCATCTCCACCTCCTTCAGCTCCACCAGACACGTCACCTCCTCCTCCATCTCCACCTCCTACAGCTCCACCAGACATGTCACCTCCTCCACCTCCTCCTACATCTCCACCTCCTTCAGCTCCACCAGACACGTCACCTCCACCTACATCTCCCCACTGCACCTGCTGGAGTCTCTGTAGCACGTCATCGATCGTGGGATCATCACCACCATCATCATAGCCACCACCACCATAGCCACCACCACCGCCACCACCACCGCCGCCATAGCCACTACCATTACCACCACCACTACCACCACCACCACCACCACCATATCCACAACCACCGCCACCACCGCCGCCACCACCGCTATAGTTACCGCCGCCATCACCATCATAGGAGCACAAGGCCCCCTCTCCGGCAAGCCCACGCCACCCTCCCCAACCCGCCCACATCGTGGCCCAGGCACCTTCACCACCTCCTCCCCCTCCTCTCTGAGGGTCGCCACCTCCAGCCCCCTCATCTCCTGCTCTGCCTCCACCTCCTCCTCCACCTCCTCCATCTCGTCGTGAGGGGCACCTGGCAGAGAGACAGAGAGGTGAGGAGGTCAGGAGGTCAGGAGAAGGGGGGAGGTGGGGGGAGGTGGGGGAAGTGGGGGAGGGGGGAGGTGGGGAAGTGGGGGAGGGGGGGGAGGTGAGGAAGGGTGGTGGAGGGGGAGGAGATGGGGGAAGTGGGGGAGGGGGTGGGGGAGGTGGAGGTGTGGGGGAGGTGAGGAAAGGTGGGGGAGGTGGGGGGTGGTGGGGGAGGTGGGGGAAGTGGGGGAGGGGGGGGAGGTGAGGAAGGGTGGTGGAGGGGGAGGAGGTGGGGGAAGTGGGGGAGGGGGGTGGGGGAGTTGGGGGAGGTGGAGGGTGGTGGGGGAGGTGAGGAAAGGTGGGGGAGGTGGGGGAGGGGANGGTGGTGGGGGAGGTGGGGGAGGTGAGGAAAGGTGGGGGAGGTGGGGTGGGGGTGGTGGAGGGGGTGGAGGGGGTGGGGGAGGTGGGGGAGGTGGGGGAGGGGAGGTGGGGGAGGTGGAGGGTGATGGGGGAGGTGGGGGAGGTGAGGAAAGGTGGGGGGTGGGGGTGGTGGGGGAGGTGGGGAGGGGGGAGGTGGGGGTGGGGGAGTGGGGGAGGTGGGGGAGGTGCGCACAGTGAGAATAGCTACACGCGGTCCTCACAAAGACAAAGATCCCCCGTGTAGCTTCTGACAGACTGTTGGGGCAAGTGCACACTCCCTACAAGAAAGATACTCAAACAACAACAACAAGAGACACACACTTCAAACATATAGCAGCAGCTACAGCAGCAGCAGCAGCCGTCGTCAGGGTCAGGATCAGACTGCAGGGGCAAGTGCTGTGAGTAGCGAGTAGCAGCAGCAGCAGGAGCTGTGAAGGCTACCGGCGCTTTGGCTACACACGAGGGGTGGGTGGCCAGCACCACGCCCGGCCGCCTTTGTCTCCCCAGTGCTAGCGATGTTCACTACTACACACCGCACCAGGTACTCAGTTGAGGCTCAGTCGACCTAGGGGAGGCCCAGGACCGGTTTCCGATAATCGCCACTGACGGTGTTGGCCGTGAGCGGGAATCGAACCCGGGTCGCCAGGTTCGTAGCGCGACGCAGCGCTGACCACTCCAACCACCGCTCCCCGCACAACACAATCGATAATCGATACATAGAATCGACCATTGATTGATAGAATCGCCCCCTTTGTTGAACGGTAGAAGAATCGATTTATGTTTAAAACCAATCGAGCATCGATTACTAGTACAGTGAAACGTTGGATTGCGAGCATAATCCAAGGCAACTCGTGTATCAAAGCGAACTTCCCCATGAGACATCATGGGAACTCAAGACGATTCGTTTCACAACCCAAAAAATATTCGTATAAAAAATCATGAATTACAAAGTACCGTACCTTTTTTAAAATTTGTATTTAAATGTAATGTAAAGTAATAAAATTTGTCCATTAAATGTAATCGTGGAGATGAGAGAGAGGAGATGAGNGGAGAGGAGGATGGTTATTGTGTAGGACTACTTTCACTGTCACTAACGGAACCACTGCCATCGCTAGCTCACTGGATCTGTTTGTGCGACTTTAACAATGNAACTTCTCCTATTGCAAGACCCTGCTGGTTGATCAATATATTTGTTTTAATTGCTTATCTTGCAAAACACTCGAGACCAAGTTAATCGCAATCCAGGGTTGCACTGCACGTAGGCCCGGCAAGGTAAGGTAAAAGTTAAAAGGTAAAATTTACCCGTAAAACAAAGTTTTTCACTATAAATCATTTATATGCGTGGCATCGGTTTTATTTTATTATTCATTTCTGTTTTTCTTGAGTAAGAGTTTCATTTTTATCACATTGGTATTTTAAATTAAATATAAGGAAAGTCGTATATAAGGATTATAAGGTTTTCAGTTTTTGTATGATTGTTTATATTGTACATTTTTGTTGTTTTCTTGAATAATTTTCTGTATTTAGGAAAAATATACGATTGTGTTAGTGAAATTTTTTTCCTAAAAAGTAGAAAATTTTGGAAAAATGTTTCACGAAAATAAATTGTCACGCACAACGAGTCTGTGTGCAAATGTCAGCTCGATTGGATCACGGGAAGTGGGTTAAAAAACGACCAAAAGATTTGCACGGTCGTAAGCGCGCAAGCAAGTGAACTTAATATAAAGGATTTAAAATATACAATTTTCTTTAGATTTGAAGCTTTCGTGACTGCAAGGATTCATACTCTTAGGTTTTTTCGGTAAAGTCACGTGGAAAAAATAAAAAAATATAATAAATGAAAAATAACTAAATTACATCACAATTGAGTTATTTTTCGTTTATTATAATTTTATAACTTTTATTACCTACGTAGTTTTACCGAAAAAACCTAAGAGTATATCAATTATCTGTATACCGATTAAATCTAGTTTAGTTTTATCTGTATATGGATAACACGTAGTTTAGCTGTATCTGTATATGGATAAACAAGATCGTGTTTTCATGTTATCTGTATATAGATAACGAATTAGTGAAGTTGAATATGTATTTATAAAAACATGTCAATGATGGTTTTACCTTTCCTCTACNTTGCGTGGCGGTGACGCTGATTCTGCCGAGTTGTTGAACTCAGCAGCAGCAGAAGGAGCAGTGCAGATGGAGGGTGGCATGTGATGTCGATCTGAATGTCACTTCTATTTACGATGGAGATGTGTTACAACGACCCTATCATCGTAAGTCGAAAATATCGTAAGTCGAAGATGGCCTCTAGCCTAGCCAGGAGTCTTACAGGGTGGTGGTAATCTAGCAAAACAGAGCAAGTTACAGTAGCGTACTGTATAACTATATCCTGTGTGTTTATTAATTACAAGACTGTATTGCACAGTAACATTTAAAGTNAAAAAACCAAGGTAATTCTTAGCCTACCTATATGAACTGCAAATTAATATGAAGTTTGTTCAGGAAACAATCCTATCTGCTATAAAATAAACTTTTAACTTGTATTGAACGTATCGTATCGTGGTAACATTGAAATGAAATCGCTAAAGCTACGTATCATAGTGTAGTGTATAGTGTAGTGTATAGCGTAGTGTATAGTAATAGTGTAGTGTAGAGTTTAGTGTAGTGTGTAGTGTAGTGTATAGCATAGTGTATAATAATGGTGTAGTGTATAGTGTAGTGTATATTAGTGTGTAGTAGTAATTAAATCGCCCAAGCTACGTATCATAGTGTAGTGTATAGTGTAGTGTATAGTGTAGTGTATAGTAATAGTGTAGTGTATAGTATAGTGTATAGTGTAGTGTATATTAGTGTGTAGTAGTAAATAAAATCGCTCAAGCTACGTATCATAAATGCATTCACCGTGGCCAATTACAGCCAACGTTAGTTGAGCGTGGACAATTAGACCCAAGCCGACACGTAACATTTACAAAAGAATGTTTAAAAATATTTATTTTTAAAATATTTTTAATGATAGGATATAGTGTTGTCATCAGTATGACGTAAGTATATCAAGTTTGCAGTCGATGCCACATTGGGAAGTGGGTTAAATTGAGTGACAAGATTTGAGGATACAACAACGACAACAACAACAGCGTGTAAAATTGGAATCATGGAGAGTATCTATATGAACAAAGCGCTCTACCTACAGCATGTACCGCTATAAACCTTGTGCATGTGTAGTAGTACCCCAGTGATTACCCTGTAATCGGATTATTTGTATGTGGTAAGGGTAAAAGTAGTCTCGTTGTTTTTCTTACTCTTAAGTTTTTTTTCGGTAAAGGCAAGGTTAAATAAGAAAAAATACGTAAAATAAGTCGATGTATTTTATTTTATTTTATTATAATTTTTTTATTTTTTTACCGACGTGACTTTACCGAAAAACAACCGCTAAGAGTATGAATCCTTGCAGTCACGAAAACTTCAAATCTAGAATCGCTGCTTTTCCCTTTAACCTCCACCTTGCCGGGGCCTACACGCACACACTCACCCCCACTCGCTCGCTCACTCACCCACACAGCAGAAGGATGAGGTGGAGGTGGTGGTGATGAGAGGCTTGCCTGTGGAGGTGTCAGTCCAGCACCACAGCAATGGTGGAGCAGCAGTTGCCCAGCTAGAAGCCAGCCAGCACCCAGCAGCTTGACTGCAGCAGCGTCTGTGTCCAGGGCTCCGTGTAGACTCAGCTCTGGTGACTCAACACGCCCCTTGCCAAGGGCTGGCTCGACTCTGGCGAATGGTCGATGGTTCCCGCTGAGCTGTGCGGATTTAAGCTTCACAATCATGGAATGCGTTGCGCACTACTCACGTCTAGAGTCAACATCGCGTAGGGTAGCCTCTGTCTACTGCTGGTGAGGAGGAGGGGTAGGGGGGTGCGGGGGGGCAGGGGGGCAGTGCTGAGTCTATGGGCAGTGTTGAGTCTCAGTGCTGAGTCTATGGGCAGTGTTGAGTCTATGGGCAGTGTTGAGTCTATGGGCAGTGCTGAGCCTATGGGTAGTGTTGAGTCTATGGGTAGTGTTGAGTCTATGGGCAGTGTTGAGTCTATGGGCAGTGCTGAGTCTGTGGGCAGTGTTGAGTCTATGGGCAGTGTTGAGTCTATGGACAGTGTTGAGTCTATGGACAGTGTTGAGTCTATGGGCAGTGTTGAGTCTATGGGCAGTGTTGAGTCTATGGGCAGTGTTGAGTCTATGGACAGTGTTGAGTCTATGGTGCAGTGCTGAGTCTATGGGCAGTGTAGAGTCTATGGGCAGTGTTGAGTCTATGGGCAGTGTTGAGTCTATGGGCAGTGTTGAGTCTATGGGTAACAGTGTTGAGTCTATGGGCAGTGTTGAGTCTATGGACAGTGTTGAGTCTATGGTGCAGTGTTGAGTCTATGGGCAGTGTTGAGTCTATGGGCAGTGTTGAGTCTATGGGCAGTGTTGAGTCTATGGGCAGTGCTGAGTCTATGGGCACTGTTGAGTCTATGGGCAGTGTTGAGTCTATGGGCAGTGTTGAGTCTATGGCAGTGTTGAGTCTATGGGCAGTGTTGAGTCTATGGGCAGTGTTGAGTCTATGGGCAGTGTTGAGTCTATGGGCAGTGTTGAGTCTATGTGCAGTGTTGAGTCTATGGGCAGTGTTGAGTCTATGGGCAGTGTTGAGTCTATGGGCAGTGTTGAGTCTATGGGCAGTGTTGAGTCTATGGGCAGTGTTGAGTATATGGCAGTGTTGAGTTATGTGCAGTGTTGAGTCTATGGGCAGTGTTGAGTTTATGGTGCAATCACTGCAGGCCAAGTGCCAGTATCATGACCAACTCGGGCATTGAAGTTGCCCAACAAGATGACTCTATCCCCAAGGGGCCACTTTAGCTAACACCTGTGACAGGTCATAGAAGGCATCTGACTCATCGGCCTTGCCTGCATCCCTCCACGGATGTTCGTCTTCAGTGGGGGCATAAGTAACCACGACCACCATTCCTCGCCTCTGGTTGATGGGAAGGCGAGCCCACAGTAGCCTGGGGCTTACAGCTTCCCACACCTCACCACCACGCTCCCGCAACCCCTTGTTTTGTTCAGAAGAGCCACTCCCTGTTGTTTGGCAGTCTCATGCCCGAGTAGAGGACTGTCCACCCCTCATGGTGGCAGGAGCCTGAGCCGGTCCACCGGACCTCCTGAATACCACAGAGATCCAGGTGGTACCGGTCCAGCTCCCGATAGAGGGGTGGCATACTCTCCTCCGCAGTGAGCGTTTGAACATTCCACGTGGCCACCCGCAGTGGTTTTTTGTTGTTTCTGGAGGAGCCCCGAGGGTAAGGATTCAGTCTCCTGGCTCCGCCAAATGGGGTTTGGCCAGTAGACGTCATAGATGCCTGTCCCCCGGCTCCTCCGGGACAAGCTGAATTAGATATTTTGCAGGTCGCTTTGTGGTCATGAATTGAAGGTGGAGAGATTACCAGCTCCTCACACCTGTCCAGAGCCCCCATTTGGCCGCTGCAGTGGTTACAAAGGCCATGAGGGGAATGGCGAATTTAAGTTGGCCCTCCCCCACGGCACTGCCCATCACAGCGTTGCTGTCCGGTACGAACAAGGAGGTAGGGGTTGTTTTGCCGGACAACAACAACCGCCATTCGTCACGTAGAATGGAAATAATAGTATTTCCATTCTACGTGACTTTACCGAAAGAACCAGAATGGAAATAATATTATTTTCATTCTACGTGACTTTACCGAAAGAACCAAGAAAAATTGTTCATTGTTTGCAGGAAATATTTATTACGTTGCTATTTTAACACTGGGTTCCATTCACTACCGTTTGCATGTTCGGTCGACCTTTTGAATACTTCTTCGGACGCATTCCAGAATATTTGAAACTGTAAAGTTTTCAGCAACCACCAAATAATTTCCTCTGAACCGTAACCTGAAAATCAAGTTGAGTGCTGGGGTTTTGCTCCCTAAATTTTATGTCAAACTCTATATTGGCAATTTAGTTCTATCCTCCACACATGTTGCACTGCTTTTAATCAACACACGCCCAGTGTCAATAGGCGCATTCAGCAAAGGTAACTTTAAACCCAACATCAAAATAATTACCGTCAACAAATAATAACCATGAACGAAGAAGGGTGTCAGTTCAATCCCTGGTTGGGGGACGACTCAACTCACATCGTCATCACCATCATCAACACCTCCGGCCGTCGTAAAGTGAGCACCACAACTAGCCCCGCCATAGGAACGAGGCACGCCCGGCCGCCTTTGTGTCCCCGACAAAACACTGTGTGTGTACACACTGTGTGTGTGTAGACTGTTTGTAGACACTGTGTGTACACTGTGTGTGTGTACACACTGTGTGTGTACACTGTGTGTGTGTAGACTGTGTGTACACTGTGTGTGTACACACTGTGTGTGTACTCACTGTGTGTGTGTACACTGTGTGTGTGTAGACTGTAGACACTGTGTGTGTGTACACACTGTGTGTGTGTGTACACTGTGACGGAGAATCAAACTCAGGTGGTCGGTTTCATCGCGCACTGTTCTCAGCACGGCGACACCCGGTCCATCCCACGCGTTATTAAAAGAAGCAACCAAATAACAGGACTTAACGTCGAGATGAAATTTTTATTTCGATTTAAAGCATTGGTTCTTAACCTGGGTTCGATCGAACCTCAGAGGTTCGGTGAGTCAGTCTCAGGGGTTCGGCGGAGGTTATTTTTTCCAATTAAGAAGGGTTCAGTGAATGCGCATATGAAACTGGTGGGGTTCGGTACCTCCAAAAAGGTTAAGAACCACTGCTTTAAGATGTTTTTTGTTCATGTTTTTGTTTTTTTGTTTGTTGCGGTTGCACCCGATTCAAGAGCCGAATGGCTCACAGGGCTCTACCTAATAAATGAACTTTGGGTAGCAGCTGTTGGCTTGTCGGAGCAGCAACCCCAACTTGGGGTGCTTCCTCCACTTCCTCCTCCCTTGGTGGCTGTGCCAGACGAGAGCGGCCGACTTATTTGCGAACTCGTCGTGAAGATTCCTGCTGCACAAAACACCTACAAATACAAACAGCGTCTTACAACAATGCAACTTAAGATGTGGATAGCGACCGGACGCATTTGCAGCTCAGGATGTGGTACGGGAGAGTTTGATGTGTGCATGACCGTGTCTCGCATTCATATATATAGATGACTATGGAACATCAATCTCCGTGCAGTGATAATACAACGCACACTCAAGCATGACTTTGGTTGTTTGGAGTGTAGAGATGACAATCAGTAGCGATTAATAATTTCAGAACGGTGTAAATTCCAGCGCAGAGCGCTCATGTCCGTGACAATGCGTGATTATAGTCACTAACTCGTCTATTCGGTCATGAATCCTCCCATAACGGAGTCTTCTGTGCTCGAGTTACGGGACTGTGGTGTCGTCTCTGCCTTCCTCTCTACTCGGTCGGATTTCCTCCCAGCTAGAGGTCGCAACCGGGTACCCGATACCCGTACCCTACCCGATACCTGGCTACCCGTACCCAGCCGGGTACGGGTACCCGTTTGCGACCCTGGTGCGGCCGGGTACGCGTACGGGTAAGGAATCAAAACCCGTTTGCGACCTCTGCTCCCAGCTCACGGGGAGGGGGGGTGGGCAACGTAGCAGCGCTCTCATCTCTGTTGGTGGCCCTGAGCTCACCATGGAAAATTCCAGTCCCACAGCGGGGGCCATGCGCTCTCCACGGAAACCCGCGCTGTTTTTTTTACTTTCCGCGATGCGAGGTTCGTGGTGCCCCACTCCGGAGAGATGAAATCGGCCAGACCCCCCCTCCCCCCACAACAAACGCACCCAGCGGAGTGAAGAGCACGGATGGCACCTAGACAGCTCGAGTCCCCACTGCCCCCAGTGAATGTTCAGACGCCCTCATACGTTGGCTACATTCGTCTGTTCGCGTTGTCTGTGGCGGCTGGCAACGCACGGACGAGTTAAACGGAGCAACGGGCGTGGCCTCACCCTCCGTTCGTTCCAGATCTGACCACGTGTTGTCCGTCTCCACCCCTTTTAATACTGGGTCACGTGGTACCTTTCCACCAATCCTGGTTAACCTCTATGGAATCTTCTAGACTCCATCGTACGCTCCCAGGACCACGCCCCTGACTCGTCCCCCCATTGGCTGTGGCTAAAGCCAGCAGAACCAATCCTCTACTTACAGATGTCACCTTCCCATTACGTCAGGGCCACGCCCCTAGACTTCCCCCCATTAGCTATGGGCCAGGACCGGCAGGGCCAATCATCGTACGAGGTGTAATCCAACAGCAACCCGGATATGTCCTCACATCACACAACAAAGACGGCGATCGCATCGCGCGCTTTCAGGTGACTTCCATGGCCGTCTCGATCGCTCTTCCTGCCGATGTCAGGAATCCACCGGAGCCACGCACTTTTCAACGTGCGTTGAACGCTCATGTCATTCAAACCAATAAGCACGGTTGTCATCGTGCGGCGCGAAAGAAGTTCAACACACACAAACGTTCACTGTGCAGCGCAGCTACTACTATCCCACCTCGTTTTGCGAAACTGACGTTCGGGTAACGACACGCACACACGTGCACAATTACGTGCGTACACCCGGCAGCGAGACGAATCCACAGACTTACCACCGGACCGCATGCCGGACCGTGCGTCGCGTGCCCAACCAACCACCCCCAGCCCCCACACGCGCCCTCTCTCACCTTGGCACCCATCCACCGCCTGCTCGTAGCCGGGGCCGCAGACGCACCTCCCGACGGGCATGAGCCACTTGCCATCGCGCTGCAGAACATGCGCGGCGCCTCCTCCTCGACCGAGTTCTCGACGCATGCCCCGCGCACCTCGACATGCGAGGAAGATTCGGCGCCCGTCACCGTGTCGGGGAAGACGGCCAGGCCGCGCACGGTGCGTGGGCAGCGCTTGTAGTACACGCGCACGGACACGAGCGCGATGCATGCACCCACATCCTGGAAGGCCAGGTGGAAGCCCTTCTTGGTGAGGGGGCCCACGTCACGCACCTCCGTGTTCAGCTTCATGATGCGGCCGACCAGATCGATCTCGGTGAAGGTCTCGTCGGCCACGATGGTGTCCACCTTCACGTACTGGCTCTCGTGGATGCCGGACACGCGCTCGCTGTCCGACTCGTGGTAGTAGACGTTGAAGGTCTCCTTGCACGTGCCCGAGATGCCCGGGATGCTGTTGCAGTCGCGCAGCGTGAACTTGAGCTCGAGGAAGACGCGCTGGGCACCGCCGCGCATCATCCAGTTAGTCCGCAGCCAGTTGTTCTGGTTGGGCTTCATCACGTGGCAGACTTGGTACATCTGAATGGGCGTGTGGAACTCATCGTACCCGCTTATTTCTTCCCACTGTGTTTGTAGGGGAGGGGCGACAGAGAAGGTTGGTGGTGGAGCGGGAGGGGGGGAGTGGCGATATTTTTGTTAGTGAAATTGGAAGATCGGGAGTTTAAAGTCTCATGATCAGAATCATTCTTTATAGCTGGGGGAAACTGATGAGCTACGAAGTGTCAAGTCGGAGTGGGTCAGATTATCGGGTCCATTCAGCTCCTTGTCTACCCAGGATTCACATTGCGAGCACCACTTTGTAAGTACTCAACGGCGGTTGCTCTAAGGCATCTCGGCCCCCGCCATAGGAATGTGCAATTTCCACCAATGGCTAAGAAAGGTAAATGAGATGAGCACCTCCAAATGCTCAATTGAGCATCATGGCACTCTGACTTGTAATTCAGTCTTTGGCCTCTATGTACAGTACTTTATATAAGATTCACAATTGGATACAACAGCATTATGCAATTTAGTCGCCAATATATAGATTAATAATAATAGTTAATTTCTAACGTGCGCAAATTTGCAGACGTAGTGGCCGCAACTCAGAGGCGCGGAGCCAAGCTCAGAATCGCTCAAAAGCATGATTGTAGAGGTGAGTTTTTAAGTGTCTCTTAAAGGAGGCATTGAGGTGATGCTGTGCAGAGGATCTTGGTATCAAGAGGAGGTCGTGAGTCGCGCTGCGCAGGCATCTGCCGTGTGCTGAGCTGCAAGTTGTCAATAATGAAGAGAGGTACGGTGGGCAGGCCGATATGAAGGCATGGTGGCAGAGGTAGGCGGTATTTTGTGTGACCCTACTGGTGATGGGTAGCCAGTTGAGAGCACGGAGACAAGCTAGTGAGTCGAGACGGGGATGAGTGTGGGCAATGACGACGCATGCCAGGTTATTTTGTAGTCTTTGAAGTTTCTTTAGGCTGCCAGCGGAGGTCCGGACTAGGACGGAGTTACAATAGTCAAGGCGAGACCCAACTATGCAACATGCCAATGTGTTGGCAATTTCAGTAGAGATGAGAGGACGTATGTGTCTAAGAGCCTTCAGGTGAAAGTTACATGAGCTGATGATATGGTTGGTTTGACGGTCGAAGGATAAAGTTGAATCTAGGATGACACCGAGGTAGCTGAAGTGGTCGGTGAACTTGATGCTGTGACCGAAGATGTGTATGTGTGTGGGAGTGCTGCTGAATTAAGACGTTGCTTGGTACCTAACATGATGGCCACTGACTTTTTCGGATTAAGGGCTAGGTTGTGTGCAGTGAACCATTGTTGCACGGTGGTGGTACATTCCGAGAGCCTCTCGAATCCAGATGCATTTCTATAATCGATGGCGGTGAATATAATCGTGTCATCCGCGTATGAGTGATGCTTAACACCGAAGCTTGCAATGAGCCGGCCGATCGGGGAAGTGTAGGCTGTGAAGAGCAGGGAACCTAGTACAGAGCCTTGGGGAACCCCGCTTAATGCTGTTGTTTCAGGCAATGTGAACATGCCCACCCTGACTGAAGATTGCCGGTCAGAAAGGTACGAAACTATCCACTTGAGTGCTGAGCCGCATATACCGAAGTCGGATTTCAGGAGGGATGTAAGGAGCGAATGGTTGATGGTGTCGAAGGCTGACGAAATGTCCAGACTTATAAGTGCAACAGTTGAGCCGGAATCAATGATCGTTAAAATGTCATCGATCACTCTAGTGAGTGCTGTTTCTGTGGAATAGTTTTGACGGTAAGCTGACTGGAAGCAGCAGTAGTTTGCGGAGGAGGTGATGTGTGGTTTTAGCTGGGCGAGGGCTAGTCGTTCAAGGAGTTTCATGGTCATCATTGCACGGATTGAATGTTGTCCTTCGTCACACCTCCGATTAGCATGGTTAGCTTCGGAGGGTACAAAATAAGCTCAACGTGAGTATGTGTAGTGAGCATAAGTAGTGCAGGAGACGTCGATGGAGGCAACACTTATTGATTAAAAAGAGCTACGATACAGCAGCACGTAGCGAACCCTAACACTAGAGCAGTGGTTCTTAACCTGGGTTCGATCGAACCCCAGGGGTTCGGTGAGTCAGTCTCAGGGGTTCGGCGGAGGTTAAGACACACACCCGACTCATATGATTGTGCACCAGTAAAAAATATACCTATGTTTTTAATTTGAAAAAATCATATTTTATTTTTACAATTAAGAAGGGTTCGGTGAATGCGCAAATGAACTGGTGGGGTTCGGTACCTCCAAAAAGGTTAAGAACCACTGTACTAGAGGATGTGTTCCTCAGCGAACGTTCCTCGTGAGCTCCTACTACACCCCTCTATCTCAGACCATCCTAGTGGAGGCTAACTGACCTGGCCCAGTTTCGGCTCAGGTCCGACCCTCAGCCACACGAGTCTGGCCCTCACAAGGACACAGACCTCGCTGCTCTGAGGTCGCCCCTGGCTTGCCCTGCTCGGCTCTTACAAGTGTAGAGCCGTTGTAGAGCCGTTGTAGCCGTTGTAGACGGCCGGATTTAGACTTGCCACGGATGGCAAACAAACACAATGGGCGTGGCTACATCGGGACGCGAAGACGGTGTTTACTGCGACGTCCGCGTTGTTATCCTGGGGGGCTATTGCGGAGCTGGGATCCCCCACAGCCCCACCCCTCAAGGGGGGATGGCTATTTAAGGTGGCGAGCCGGACGGCTCGGGGTCTAGTGTTAAGCTGTAACCAGTGAAGAAAGAAGACTCGCTAGACAGGCCCTGGAACTCCCTGGGATCGCTGCCCTTTTCAGGGCCGACCAGGCAAGCCAGCGGCGTGGCCCTAAGAGCCCAGACCGACGCTCTTCTAAGAGCCGGACTGGGTATTCCGGGTGCCGTAACCTAGCTGTAAGCTAGCTGTGAGTCAGGCTGTTGTGTTCCGTAGTGTAGACGGGTGAAGGGGCCGATACCCCTTCAAGTACTGTAAGTTGCCTGTTACTGCTGGTGTTAATAAACAAGCGTGTGCCTCCAACTACGTTGTCAAGTCTCCGGGAACCTTACTACATCTGGTGTCGGAAGTGGTTCTACAAGGATGGAGACACGACGGACAACTCCTACCAGAGAGACGGGGGCGGAGGAAACCTCGGCTGACTTTGAGCCAGAAATGGCTGAGGGCGGACTCGAGCAGCAGGGGCCAAGTCCACCCACACCGCAACGTCAAGACGAGTGGGAACCGTCGTCTGAAGGACTGTGGCTGGCCCACTCTCGACTGGCAGAATTGCTCTATGCTGCAGCCACCACACTGGAACAGATTACCCGACTGGGGACGGGAGGAGCTGCACGGGGCGATGGCGGCCAACATACGATGCCGTTTCCCGCCATTTCCAGAGACGCTGAGTTTGGAGTTCCCGCCATAAGTACAGTGCAGGCTGACGGCGAGGCGGGGCTACGTCACGTGGCCGATACTCACCAACCACAAGCCACGTCGGCAGCGGCGGACAACAAAACGTCACCACAGCAACCGCCGTTGCCACGCGCCCAGCCCGCCAAAGCTGCACGGAGTGACGGAGAGCGTTTTTCGCCTACGGACGCTGCGCTGCAACAGCGACTGCCACCTCTCAAGGAATTCATGGGAGGAGAAGGCGACTGGGGTGGCTTCCGGAGGCGCTTCCTCGCCCATCAAGAGATGGCGAAATGGACCGATGACGAGGCGTTACGTGCGCTGCCGGCGATGCTTGACAGCGATGCCCTCGCCACTCTCACCTCGGCACCAAGGGCGAAGCGCGCCACGCTGCAAATGGCGCTGCAACTCCTCGCCGCGGTCTATGGACCACCCTCGGACTGTCGCCAGCTGTTTTACGATCGCCAGCGGGGCGCCAAGGAGTCGCCCCTGGCGTACCGCACGGCTCTCCTGGCCCTGGCGAAAACGGCTTTTCCACGGATGGAC